>CM042244.1:60428584-60476084 GCA_023566225.1 Romanogobio albipinnatus
TTATTGTGTGTTATTGTGTGATGGTGTGTGTGTGATGGTGGCTGGTGCAGCCCTCCTGTGAGAGATGGCGTGAGCGCGCATCGCCTACTTTCATCTCATGACGCGCGCGCACAGAATCTGAGGCTGTGCCTGAGTCCGGAATCGCCGCCTATAACCTAAAACAGGGCATCATATGTGGGGACAGACATTAGTCGTGGTGTCCGCAACCATAGTGGACGTTAGTGCACTCATTCAATCCCACAGTGCACCGCGATAACAGATGTACGCGCTTCACACGCTCGTTTTCATTCACCCTTCAGGTGATCCGCGTTAGTGGAGGAGGGTCTCGGGGACGAGCGCGGATTCAGCCCGTTTCTCTGTGTCGACTGTAGCGCCTGACGTCACGCAGCGCCGCTGTGTGTGTGTGTGTGTGTGTGTCCCGGTGATGAAGGGAGACGGAGGCGCGTGTTCCGCAGATCGCGCGGTGAGCTGTGAGAGACGCACGCGGATATCGAGCGCTCGTCCTCGTGATTTTGACTCGTTTGGCGCCGCATCAGAAGCTCGAGGAGGATTTCTCTGAAGCTCATGGACTCATCATCAGCTCATCATCAGCTCATCATCAGCTCATCACTCTCTCCGCTCATGCGATTATATGATGGTCTGTGACCTCTGCTGAAATACATCACTTATAGTGTTTTAGACACTGGATCTGACTGCATTAAAACATCAGGACAGTTTGTGATTGGAATACGAATCTTTTGTGGTCCTGTGAGCCCGAAGCCCAGCCGCTCCTCCAGTGAGTGAGGCGGGGGGGATGAAGGAGGCGTGCCGCATCTGTGGGCGGGAGCTGTGCGGGAGCCAGCGGCGATGGATCTTCCACCCGGCCGCGGCGCGGAAGCTGCAGGTGCTCCTGTCTCACGCCCTGGGCCGGGACCTGCAGCGCGACGGCCGCGGAGAGTTCGCCTGCAGCAAGTGCTCCTTCATGCTGGACCGCATGTTCCGCTTCGACACGGTGATCGCGCGCGTGGAGGCGCTGTCCCTGGAGCGGCTGCAGCGCCTCCTGCAGGAGAAGGAGCTCCTGCGCCAGTGCATCCGCGCGCTGTACAGCAGGACCAACCGGCCCGAGCCGGCCCGCACGCCCCAGCTGCCCGGCCCGCAGTACAGCGCCCTGCTGCAGGAGGACCTGGCCTACTCCAGGTACGAGTCCTGGGCGGAGGACGAGGAGCAGGGGCTGGCGTGCGGCCTGACCCCCCCGTGCCCCGCCTCAGGGGCGTCCGTGCGCTGGCGGGGCTGCCGCGGCTGCCGGGCGCTGCGGGTGGCCGACTCCGACTACGAGGCCGTGTGTAAGGTGCCCAGACGGGTGGCGAGGAGCATCTCCTGCGGCCCGTCCTCACGTTACTCTGGAAGCGTGTGTGGGGAGGAGCAGAGCTCGCCCACGCTGGTGCCCGAGAGGCGCTGGACGGCCTCGAGCTCGTCGGACACACTCCGGGAGCGGCAGAGCTCCGGCTCGCTGGAATCACTGGATGGGTCGCCCGTCGAAGAGCCCGACTCAGACGAGCCTCCGCCCCGGCTGGCGCTGGCGCTTCTTCAGGACTGTGTGTACAAGCCCGTCCGGAGTCCTCGGGGCAGCAGACTTCCTGTTTTGGTGAATCCTGGGTTTTTTAATGGAGGAGCTACACTGGACAGTCCAGACCCGTTTGATGGAGCGACCCGCAGGATGGTGGAGCCGGCGCTGGAGGAGCTGTGGCAGGACGAGTTCTTGCCCTTCTGTTTCCGGAGGGGCCCAAAGGTGAAGCGTCCACTGACAGGACCGGGGGGGGGGACGGCAGGGGCTTTGGGTGCTCGAGCCACTGCCCTTTTTCAAAATGAATCAAAAGTGCCCCTCTCAGACAAATATCAATGATAATATCGTGGTCAATAAAACGAAATAAATGTGATTATAATAACATGACAATGTATACAATAGTAACGAACATCGGATATTTTCTGTTGAGGTGTTGCCATGATGCGTTGCTATGGGTTGCCTGCGTTTTGATTGGCTGCTGATTTTCCACTGTTCGGAAACGGCTCTCGAGCCGAATATGGTTCTTTCAGAGAGTGTGTGGCCTCACTGGAAAAAAGTAAACTAATCTTTTTTTTCATCCATAATCAGAGCTAATGTGTTGATTTAATTACAAATCTACATATATTATATATTTGAAAATATTACATTCATATTACATTAATTCATTAATGCCCATTTGTCATGTATATACACCAACCAATCGTGATCTGGCAGAACAAGTTTCAAATTCCATTGGGCGATGTGAAGTGGAGCGGTCACTTCTGTTCTTATTCATAAATCGGTTGAAGATGACATGGACAGACGAACTAACGTTTGTGGAGCGATTTCCTGCGGTTCGTCTCATTTATAAATTGCATCACTGACTGAATGGATGTTAACTGACAACAAACACATCCCTGCACTAACCCAGCCGCAGCAAACGCCGCATTAATGCTAAGAGTTAAAGTCACTGTGCAGTGAGGGCTGGAGAAACTCGTGAAAGCACTTTATTATATTACCATCTTTGATGATTATGCAGCATTATGAAAGAAGTCTCTTATGCTCATCAAGCCTGCATTTATTTGATAAAAAACAGCAATATTGTGAAATATTATTAAAATAATGGTTTTCTATTTTAAAATACCTTAAAATATAATGTATTCCTGTGATCACAGCTGGATTTCAGCATCATCACTCTTCAGTGTCACATGATCACTCAGAAATCACTCTCATATGAGGATTTAATGTCAATGATGGAAACTGTGATACTCTTTCAAGATTCTTTGATTAAAAAGTTAAAAAGAACATAATGTAAGAATATTTCACACTATTAGGCTACTGTTTTTTTTCTGTATTTTTGATTAAATAAATGTAGGCTTGATGAGCATAAGAGACATCTTATATATATATATATACATATTGCCCCTTTTTGACATTTGAGCCCCTGCCCCTGAAGAAGTCTCTGCACGGCCCTGGACAGGACAGTGAGAGCTAGGGTCAGCAGACGCGGGTCACATGACCACACGCTGTGTGTGCTCTATCATTATGTGAGATGGTGGTCCAGTGGGTTAAGCCACTGAGCTGATATGCAGAAGGTTGCTGGTTCGATCCCAGCGGTCTCCACCAGTGTGTCCTTGAGCAAGGCCCTTTACTCCATGTTGCTCCAGGGGGATTGTCCTGTGATAAGGCACTGTAAGTCGCTTTGGATTAAAGCGTCTGCCAAAATGCAGAAATATAAATGTCTATCATAGACCCAAAACATAAAGACTATGTTTATGAGGGTCAGGGCAATATTAATTTGGGATGCACTGAAGGGAAAATTCTGGGACGAAACCAAACATTCAGGATGCACAACCAAAACAATTATTAAATAAATAATTATTGAATTATTAATGAAATATTGAATCTAACTTGTCATCCGACGTTCGTTACCATGGAAACGGTACTCTAAATTCTTCTAGTGGGCGTGTTCATATTACAATATTTATTTGAAATACTTTATAATCAAACCCTTTTGTAACCCGTCTGAAAGCTCGGACTCTCAAGGCCCATGTTTGACTGTTTTATGACAGACGTGATATTTGGACAGAAATGTGTTCGTGTCAGGAGGAAGTAAAGGAGGATTCTGGAACTCAGCGTCTCATGGCCACTCATGGTTAGGCTGAATACTCATAAAGACTCAGTTATGGTTAATAATCAACACTCAAACACACAGATGCTCATGAGGCAGATTTTACATGAACTTTAATAACAGAAGTGTTTCTGCTCCAGTTTGTTGGTGAAATATAAACATTTAAACCGTAATAACTTTATGACAGATTTATTCAAACACATTAAATATGAATATATACTTATATTAAATAATGAAGATATCACTAACAGGTTGAGTAAAACTATAATCTCTGTATCAGAGCGCTCCTCGAGTTATTCTGCCTAGCGGATGAGTGTATGACGGGGATGTGATGTGACTCCAGTGTGTCATTAGGCTTGTTGGACTTCACCCAGCGAAGCGCTGACCGATCGCCGGCCGACCTGAAGCAGTGCATGCTGGTTAGAAATGTTGTCTCTTGAGACCTTGCTTCATATTAAAAGTGACACAGCACAAAGCTTTTAGCGATTATTGGATGTTTGGCGCGCTACAAATGTTTAGTGAAGGAAACGAAACGTTTATATTTAGGCAGGGTTATGATCACAGAGGGGAATATTGTCAGAGTTCAGAGGTCGTGTGTCCACCGAAGAGTTTCTCTCGCGGCTGCTGGCGAACTCAAGAGCTTTCAATGGGAGCGCAGTGAGCGGGACGAGACCTGAGCGAGGATTTGAGAGTTGAAGAATGTCCCAGCCGTCCAATCACAACACAACACCGACCAATTCTGTGTGTACAACATCAACAGGTGAAAACAAGCAGCAACAAAACCATCTAAAGCCAGAGCTAATACTTTACATTGAATCAGCATTTATACAAGCTCTCTGAGATGAGATATTCCGCATCATAACATGCAAAGAGTCCCAACTGAAGAAACGCTCTCAGCTGATCAAACATCGCTTTCAGTCTCTGATATCACCCTAAACCGTGAATATCTGATATCTGAGTGCATCTCTAAGATTCAACATTTCACTGTTGGTTTATTTGTCTCGTTGTGTGTGTCCGAAATGCAGCTGTGAGTCACTAATAAACATCTGCGTTTGTGTTTGAGGATATAACTCCTGAACGAGCCGACCATCATCAGATCAGAGATGTTCTGTGTTCTCTCTCTCCTCACATCTCGAGTTCTCGCTGAAGTCTCTGTTAACCCAAAGATAACCATGTCATTTCCTGTTAAATGGGTTGGAGAGCGGGGCGTGGCACCACCATTGGCCTAGTTCTGCCATGAAGCCCTCGAGGCAAAACACACACACACACACACACACACACAGAGTGACGTCTGACCTCAATGTATCAGTTGAAGGACCTCAGATGCGTCAGAATAAATGCAGTGAGATGACACACACACACACACACACACACACTCCAGATCAGAATCATGTGCTCAAAGCAAGGACCCTCGAGGCTCTTTTGAATCAACTCTGGTGTCTGTGTGAGCCGACAGATATTAAAGCAGAAAGGCCAGAGCTTATTTGAAGAGTTAGGGTAAATGTGATGGTGTTTTTGACGGAGCTGGTCGTGTGTCCGCAGAGCCTGATGGAGGAGCAGCAGTCGCAGCGGCTCCAGGACGATCGTGCGGCCGCTCAGTGTGTGGCAGAACTGCAGAACGCACAGCTACAGGTCGAGTCTCTGCAGACGCAGATCCACCACAGCGACACCAGCAACAAGGTACAGCATACACACCACCCACAACACACTCCATGGAGATCGCTTCATACAAAGGTTTTTAAAAACGTTGATAATAACCATAAAAGTTTCTTCAGCAGCAAATCATCACATTAGAATGATTTGTGAAGGGTCATGTGACACTGAAGACTGGAGTAATAATCAATAAATACACTTTACTATACACCGATCAACATAACATTATGACCACCTTCCTAATATTATGTTGGTCCAAAACAGCCCTGACCCATCTCTGAGGGACTCCTCTAGACCCCTGAAGGTGTGCTGTGGTATCTGGCTATAAGATGTTAGCAGCAGATCCTTTAAGTCCTGTAAGTTGCGAGGTGTGGCCTTCATGGATGGGACTTGTTTGTTCAGCTCATCCCACAGATGCTCGACTGGATTGAGATCTGGGGAATCTGGAGGCCGAGTCAACGCCTCAAACTCGTTGTTGTGCTCCTCAAAGCGTTCCTGAAGCATTTGTGCTTCATCAGAGCAGGCCACCTTCTTCCATTGCTCCGTGCTCCAGTTCTGATGCTGTGCCACTGTTGGTGCTTTGGGCGGTGGACAGGGGTCAGCATGGGCACCCTGACTGGTCAGCGGCTGTGCCGCCCCATACTCCTCAAACTGAGATGCTCTGTGTGTTCTGAGCCCTTTCTATCAGAACCAGCATTAACTTCTGGAGCAGTTTGAGCTCCAGTAGCTCGTCTGTTTGATCGGACCACACGGGCCAGCCTTCGCTCCCCACGGGCATCAATGAGCCTCGGCCGCCCATGACCCTGTGGCCGGTTCTCCACTGGTCCTTCACTTTTGATAGAGACTGACCACTGCAGACCGGGAACACCCCACAAGAGCTGCAGTTCTGGAGATGCTCTGACCCAGTCGTCTAGCCGTCACAATCTGGCCCTTGTCAAACTCGCTCAAATCCTCACGCTTGCCCATTTCTCCTGCTTCTAACACATCAACTCTGAGGACGACATGTTCACTTGCTGCCTAATATACCCCACCCACTAACAGAGATCATCAGTGTTATTCATAATGTTATGCCTGATCATAGAAAACAGATGTTTTACATTTGTATTTGTATTTCCATGAATCAGTTTAAACTGTTAATAATAATAATAATAAACTTTATTTTATATAGCGCTTTTAAAGGCAACTTCTCAAAGTGCTTTACATAAAGGACACAGTGTAAGAGTAAAAGAGATAAAAAACAAAATACTAAACACACTACAAACAAAAACCAGATGTACAAAAACACACTATATACTAATAAAAAACTATGAAATCATATATTAGGAAGTCTAAAAAAGTGAGTTTTAAGAAGAGATTTAAAGACACTAACAGATTCTGCATGTCATGCCCGATCACCCGTAGAGCGCAAGCGGGTCAAGGGAACCGTCAGAAGACCAGAGTCAGAGGAACAGAGATCACACATTGGACTGTAAACAAATTAAAGTTCTGATAAATAATCTGGTGCCAGACCACGCAAAGACTTATAAGTAAGCATTCAAATGTTTAAATCTATACGAAACCTGACAGGGAGCCAGTGTAGAGACTCCAGCAGTGATGTGCTCTCTCCACCGGGTCCCTGCCCAGACTCCAGCAGTGATGCGCTCTCTCCACCGGGTCCCTGCCCAGACTCCAGCAGTGATGTGCTCTCTCCACCGGGTCCCTGCCCAGACTCCAGCAGTGATGTGCTCTCTCCACCGGGTCCCTGCCCAGACTCCAGCAGTGATGTGCTCTCTCCACCGGGTCCCTGCCCAGACTCCAGCGGTGATGTGCTCTCTCCACCGGGTCCCTGCCCAGACTCCAGCAGTGATGTGCTGTCTCCACCGGGTCCCTGCCCAGACTCCAGCAGTGATGCGCTCTCTCCACCGGGTCCCTGCCCAGACTCCAGCAGTGATGTGCTCTCTCCACCGGGTCCCTGCCCAGACTCCAGCAGTGATGTGCTCTCTCCACCGGGTCCCTGCCCAGACTCCAGCGGTGATGTGCTCTCTCCACCGGGTCCCTGCCCAGACTCCAGCAGTGATGGGCTCTCTCCACCGGGTCCCTGCCCAGACTCCAGCGGTGATCTGCTCTCTCCACCGGGTCCCTGCCCAGACTCCAGCAGTGATGTGCTCTCTCCACCGGGTCCCTGCCCAGACTCCAGCAGTGATGGGCTCTCTCCACCGGGTCCCTGCCCAGACTCCAGCAGTGATGTGCTCTCTCCACCGGGTCCCTGCCCAGACTCCAGCAGTGATGTGCTCTCTCCACCGGGTCCCTGCCCAGACTCCAGCAGTGATGTGCTCTCTCCACCGGGTCCCTGCCCAGACTCCAGCGGTGATGTGCTCTCTCCACCGGGTCCCTGCCCAGACTCCAGCAGTGATGTGCTCTCTCCACCGGGTCCCTGCCCAGACTCCAGCAGTGATGTGCTCTCTCCACCGGGTCCCTGCCCAGACTCCAGCAGTGATGCGCTCTCTCCACCGGGTCCCTGCCCAGACTCCAGCAGTGATGTGCTCTCTCCACCGGGTCCCTGCCCAGACTCCAGCGGTGATGTGCTCTCTCCACCGGGTCCCTGCCCAGACTCCAGCAGTGATGTGCTCTCTCCACCGGGTCCCTGCCCAGACTCCAGCAGTGATGCGCTCTCTCCACCGGGTCCCTGCCCAGACTCCAGCAGTGATGTGCTCTCTCCACCGGGTCCCTGCCCAGACTCCAGCAGTGATGCGCTCTCTCCACCGGGTCCCTGCCCAGACTCCAGCGGTGATGTGCTCTCTCCACCGGGTCCCTGCCCAGACTCCAGCAGTGATGTGCTCTCTCCACCGGGTCCCTGCCCAGACTCCAGCAGTGATGCGCTCTCTCCACCGGGTCCCTGCCCAGACTCCAGCAGTGATGTGCTCTCTCCACCGGGTCCCTGCCCAGACTCCAGCAGTGATGTGCTCTCTCCACCGGGTCCCTGCCCAGACTCCAGCAGTGATGTGCTGTCTCCACCGGGTCCCTGCCCAGACTCCAGCAGTGATGTGCTCTCTCCACCGGGTCCCTGCCCAGACTCCAGCAGTGATGTGCTCTCTCCACCGGGTCCCTGCCCAGACTCCAGCAGTGATGGGCTCTCTCCACCCGGTCCCTGCCCAGACTCCAGCGGTGATGGGCTCTCTCCACCGGGTCCCTGCCCAGACTCCAGCAGTGATGCGCTCTCTCCACCGGGTCCCTGCCCAGACTCCAGCGGTGATGGGCTCTCTCCACCGGGTCCCTGCCCAGACTCCAGCAGTGATGTGCTCTCTCCACCGGGTCCCTGCCCAGACTCCAGCAGTGATGCGCTCTCTCCACCGGGTCCCTGCCCAGACTCCAGCAGTGATGAGCTCTCTCCACCGGGTCCCTGCCCAGACTCCAGCGGTGATGTGCTCTCTCCACCGGGTCCCTGCCCAGACTCCAGCGGTGATGTGCTCTCTCCACCGGGTCCCTGCCCAGACTCCAGCGGTGATGTGCTCTCTCCACCGGGTCCCTGCCCAGACTCCAGCAGTGATGCGCTCTCTCCACCGGGTCCCTGCCCAGACTCCAGCAGTGATGCGCTCTCTCCACCGGGTCCCTGCCCAGACTCCAGCAGTGATGCGCTCTCTCCACCGGGTCCCTGCCCAGACTCCAGCAGTGATGGGCTCTCTCCACCGGGTCCCTGCCCAGACTCCAGCAGTGATGCGCTCTCTCCACCGGGTCCCTGCCCAGACTCCAGCAGTGATGTGCTCTCTCCACCGGGTCCCTGCCCAGACTCCAGCAGTGATGCGCTCTCTCCACCGGGTCCCTGCCCAGACTCCAGCAGTGATGCGCTCTCTCCACCGGGTCCCTGCCCAGACTCCAGCAGTGATGCGCTCTCTCCACCGGGTCCCTGCCCAGACTCCAGCAGTGATGGGCTCTCTCCACCGGGTCCCTGCCCAGACTCCAGCAGTGATGGGCTCTCTCCACCGGGTCCCTGCCCAGACTCCAGCAGTGATGCGCTCTCTCCACCGGGTCCCTGCCCAGACTCCAGCAGTGATGCGCTCTCTCCACCGGGTCCCTGCCCAGACTCCAGCAGTGATGAGCTCTCTCCACCGGGTCCCTGCCCAGACTCCAGCAGTGATGAGCTCTCTCCACCGGGTCCCTGCCCAGACTCCAGCAGTGATGCGCTCTCTCCACCGGGTCCCTGCCCAGACTCCAGCAGTGATGAGCTCTCTCCACCGGGTCCCTGCCCAGACTCCAGCGGTGATGTGCTCTCTCCACCGGGTCCCTGCCCAGACTCCAGCAGTGATGCGCTCTCTCCACCGGGTCCCTGCCCAGACTCCAGCAGTGATGCGCTCTCTCCACCGGGTCCCTGCCCAGACTCCAGCAGTGATGCGCTCTCTCCACCGGGTCCCTGCCCAGACTCCAGCAGTGATGGGCTCTCTCCACCGGGTCCCTGCCCAGACTCCAGCAGTGATGCGCTCTCTCCACCGGGTCCCTGCCCAGACTCCAGCAGTGATGTGCTCTCTCCACCGGGTCCCTGCCCAGACTCCAGCAGTGATGCGCTCTCTTTACCGGGTCCCTGCCCAGACTCCAGCGGTCAGATAACCCTCGGTCTATGGTCAGATAACCCTCGGTCTACGGTCAGATAACCCTCGGTCTACGGTCAGATAACCCTCGGTCTACGGTCAGATAACCCTCGGTCTACGGTCAGATAATCCTCGGTCTACGGTCAGATAACCCTCGGTCTACGGTCAGATAATCCTCGGTCTACGGTCAGATAACCCTCGGTCTACGGTCAGATAACCCTCGGTCTACGGTCAGATAACCCTCGGTCTACGGTCAGATAATCCTCGGTCTACGGTCAGATAACCCTCGGTCTACGGTCAGATAATCCTCGGTCTACGGTCAGATAATCCTCGGTCTACGGTCAGATAATCCTCGGTCTACGGTCAGATAACCCTCGGTCTATGGTCAGATAATCCTCGGTCTACGGTCAGATAACCCTCGGTCTATGGTCAGATAATCCTCGGTCTACGGTCAGATAACCCTCGTTCTACGGTCAGATGACCCTCGGTCTACGGTCAGATGACCCTCGGTCTACGGTCAGATAATCCTCGGTCTACGGTCAGATAACCCTCGGTCTACGGTCAGATAACCCTCGGTCTACGGTCAGATGACCCTCGGTCTACGGTCAGATGACCCTCGGTCTACGGTCAGATGACCCTCGGTCTACGGTCAGATAACCCTCGGTCTACGGTCAGATGACCCTCGGTCTACGGTCAGATAACCCTCGGTCTACGGTCAGATGACCCTCGGTCTATGGTCAGATGACCCTCGGTCTACGGTCAGATAACCCTCGGTCTACGGTCAGATAACCCTCGGTCTACGGTCAGATAACCCTCGGTCTACGGTCAGATGACCCTCGTTCTACGGTCAGATGACCCTCGGTCTACGGTCAGATAACCCTCGGTCTACGGTCAGATGACCCTCGGTCTACGGTCAGATAACCCTCGGTCTATGGTCAGATAACCCTCGGTCTACGGTCAGATAATCCTCGGTCTACGGTAACCACAGGGCTTATTTTTAAACGTTAATTAAACAGCACAATATGAACATCCCCTCCCGAGGGTCACGGGGAGTCGAATAATCCACAGACTGTGCCATCCGTGAGGCACACCAGGTCGAGTTCTTGTTCAATGATAATATCCGATAAGATCCGGGACTTATTGTTCACCGAGCGTGTATTTAACAGCGCCGATTTCAGGAGACGTGGAGCTGGTGAAGCTGGTGGAGCTGGTGGAGCTGGTGAAGCTGGTGGAGCTGGTGGAGCTGGTGGAGCTGGTGGAGCTGGTGAAGCTGGTGGAGCTGGCGACGACTGCTCTGTACGGCGAGGAGCTGATGAGTTATTTAAATTGGCACCAGCTCACGTCAGTGGTTGAGCTTTTCACTGAAATGATGGAACCGAGATGTTGATGTTCAACATCTGTGGATGTTCAATATAGGGACACTATATTTTTCAACTAAACATCGAAACAAATCTAATTAATAAACTAATTTAACCATGTAAACTAAATTACTGATCTAATTATTGATCTAAAGCCCACACTGTCACCGAATGGAAATTGAAATGAACTGATGACATCAAATGGCTATACAGCTGAATAAAATTAGGCTGCATTATTTTCCTGTTTAACACTGTAAAGCTGCTTTGAAACAATCTACATTGTTAAAAGCGCTATATAAATAAAGTTGACTTGACTTGACTTGACTTGACTGAAGAGGAGTGTGTAAACCCGCATCTTGACACGCGATGTATGTAGCGTGGAGGACGCAGAGTTCCAAGATTACGGCAAAGTTCATATGAGCGTGAGGTAGATAATAATTCCTTATAATATCCAGCAGATTAGAAGCAGAGCAGCTCAGAGCCATGAGGAGAGAACCCTGTTCAGCAAATCCGTTCAGAACTCTGATTCAGGGATTCATTCGTTCATTTGCACTCTAAAGTGTCTCGAGACGTTTGTCAGTAGGTGTGTGTGGCTGTTCATCGAGTTGATGTGTGTGTTTGCTGGGATTCAGAAGCTGCAGGAGAAAGTGTGTGAGATGGAGTCAGAGCTGCTGTCCATCAGAGAAGCTGCACAGAGCCAGCAGAGAACCATCCAGAACCTCACGGACAGCCTGAGAACGAAAGACACAGAGGTGACCACACACACACACACACACACACACACTCACACACACACACACACACACATACACACACACACACACACTCTGTTGGGTTAGGGTTAGGTTAGGCCGATGATGGCCCTGTCTGACTCTCTGCAGTGGAGTCACTGAAGACTGAATTACTATAATCTGGACTAGAGTTGCAAAGTTTCCAGAAACTTTCCAGGATTTTTGGGAAATATTTGGAAACTTTTGGAAAGTTTCTGACTTCTTTTCTTAATTTACTGAAATGTTCAGCCCCTTTGCAACCCTAATCCTGATGACCGGATGACCTGATGACCGGATGACCTGATGACCTTCTCCCGCCGGTAGTGTTGTAGTCAAGACCACCTAAACCGAGACCAAGTCGAGACCAAGACCAGCGTGTGCCGAGACCAAGACAAGACCAAGACTTTGTGGTGTTGAGACCAAGACAAGACCAAGACCAAGACAGGGCGAGACCGAGTCAAGACCAAGACCAGACCAGCACTCCTTAAATTCATCTAAAAGATCCATATCTAGTGTCTGAGAAATTACTTATATTGAATACGGTAATTAAATACAAATAGAATAGTAAGACACTATAGCGCTGTTACCAATCAAATCACTACCAATAAAATTCATGGCACAGAAGTTGCATCTGAATTGATACGATTACACCTGCATAAATAATGTTCAGATTAATTTAACATTAAAACATTAACATTATTTAACCGTCACAGAATCCTTTATTCAACCGATTTGTTCAAAGCAACCGATTCTTTTAATAACCAAACGCTGCCGAATTAGCAAAGACACAGTTTAAAATGTAATTTAATATTAACTTCTTGTTTATAGAATGTTTGTATAAATCAATATCATTTGCAATCACGCTAATATATTCATGAAAACAGCTCTCTTGCTATTGCGATATTGCTTAATTCTATTCTATGTTATATAAAAAAACAATCTCAGAATTTTGTGGGCATTTATATAAATTTTTGCACATTTCTGAGACAATTCTGCATTGATTTTGAACCCGGCAGCATAGTGACATTAATGATATTAAATCAGACAATGCACCGGAAATTTAGTGATATCCTTGCAGTTGTGGTCTTGACTGGTCTTGAGATAAAATCCTGAGTCCTTTAAGTCCGAGACCAAGACAAGACCGAGGAGAAATGCAGTCGAGACCGAGACAAGACCAAGACCATCAAAAAATGGTCTTAAGACCGGTCTCGAGACCAAGACCGGTCTCGAGTACTACAACACTACCCGCCGGTGTGACTGATGTAATAATCAAACTCTGTCGGGTTTAATGCCTGAGATCTGAAACATGTTCCCTTCGGGGATTCAGGACAAGTTAGAGGTCATCCAAACTTCATGACGAGGTCATTTACAATGATTTTAAGAATATTCTTTTTATGTTTTAGAACAATCTTAGACAATGTTTTTGGGAATACAAAATATCCTCAAGTTAGAAAATAGGAAGAAAATGACTCTTAGGATTCCTTTCCTTTAGTGTTCCGGTGCTCAGCTGCTGTTCTCTCTGTTCACAAACGCCAGCCTTTATTAAAAACCCCATTCAAATAATCCCACAATGGACACACCCCATTCAGACAAGCCCATATTCATGCTCTGTGTGTGTGTGTGTGTGTGTGTGTGTGTGTGTGTGTGTGTGTGTGTGTGTGTGTGTGTGTGTGTAGACTCAGGAGCTCTACCATGTGATTGAGGACCAGAACAACACACTGTGTAAAATCACAGAGACACACCAGCAGCAGCTGCAACATACACAGGTGAGCACAAATACACACACACACACACACACACACACACACACACAGGTTAACACAGACAGGTGAGCACACACACACACACACACAGGTTAACACAGACAGGTGAGCACACACACACACACACACACACAGGTGGGCACACACACACACACACACACACACACACACAGGTTAACACAGACAGGTGAGCACACACACATACGCACACTCACTCACACAGGTTAACACAGACAGGTGAGCACACACACACACACAGGTGGGCACACACACACACACAGGTTAACACAGACAGGTGAGCACATACACACACGCACACTCACTCACACAGGTTAACACAGACAGGTGAGCACACACACACACACACACTCACACAGGTTAACACAGACAGGTGAGCACACACACACACACTCACACAGGTTAACACAGACAGGTGAGCACACACACAGGTGAGCACATACACACACGCACACTCACTCACACAGGTTAACACAGACAGGTGAGCACACACACACACACTCACACAGGTTAACACAGACAGGTGAGCACACACACACACACTCACACAGGTTAACACAGACAGGTGAGCACACACACACACACTCACACAGGTTAACACAGACAGGTGAGCACACACACAGGTGAGCACACACACACACACACACAGGTTAACACAGACAGGTGAGCACACACACATACGCACACTCACTCACACAGGTTAACACAGACAGGTGAGCACACACACACACACACACACAGGTGAGCACACACACAGACACACACAAGTGGGCACACACACACTCTTTTCGTCTCTTCTCTACTCTGGTGTGTCCGTCTCAGGCTCCAGAGGACTCACTGCCGCTGAACACACACACACACACACACCTGTTCTCCTGTCAGCTGGAGCTGGAGGCCAGTCAGCGCGACCACAGACTGACCCAGAGACGCCTGGAGGACCTGACTCGCTCACGAGACCGACTGCAGGACGACCTGAGGGACGCGCTGGAGCACAGAGAGAACACACTCCAACACAACCAGGTGTGTCACTGACCCACACAGTCTCAGCGTGTGTGTGTGTGTGTGTGTGACCGTTACAGCCGCTGTGATGTTTGTGTGTGACTGTTACAGCCACTGTGATGTGTGTGTGTGACCGTTACAGCCGCTGTGATGTGTGTGTGTGTGTGTGTGTGTGTGACGGCTGCTTTCAGAAACGTACCAGTGTCTCTTATCTGTGTATTCACTGCTGTAGGAGCCACTCATGCCAGGCTCTATGAGAAAGGAATGCTCGCTATGAGAAACCCTGGCTTTAGTTTTTCTGAATAAGATCATGTGATCAGCTGTTGTTAGTGTTCTGTGCTGATGTTAACACACTGTGTGTTTGTGTGCTGGCAGGAGCTGTGTGAGGCGCTCGAGGCGCTGCGGGCGGAGCTGCAGGTGAAGGCGTGTGCACTGAGAGAGCGCGAGGACGCCACACACTCCGAGATCTCCGGCAGGGACCAAACCATCGCGCAGCTGCAGCAGAGCTTACGCCGCAAAGACGCTCTACTGCAGGTCACACACCGCTCTCAGACGCCTGCGGCTCATGCGGCTCATGCGGCTCATGCGGCTCATGCGGCTCATGCGGCTCATGCGGCTCATGCGGCTCATGCGGCTCATGCGGCTCATGCGGCTCATGCGCTCATGCGCTCATGCGGCTCATGCGCTCATGCGGCTCATGCGCTCATGCGGCTCATGCGCTCATGCGGCTCATGCGGCTCATGCGCTCATGCGGCTCATGCGGCTCATGCGGCTCATGCGGCTCATGCGGCTCATGCGCTCATGCGCTCATGCGGCTCATGCGGCTCATGCGGCTCATGCGGCTCATGCGCTCATGCGGCTCATGCGGCTCATGCGGCTCATGCGGCTCATGCGCTCATGCGGCTCATGCGCTCATGCCAGGCTGCGCTCATGCGGCTCATGCGCTCATGCGCTCATGCGCTCATGCGGCTCATGCGGCTCATGCGGCTCATGCGGCTCATGCGGCTCATGCGCTCATGCGCTCATGCGGCTCATGCGGCTCATGCGCTCATGCGGCTCATGCGGCTCATGCGGCTCATGCGGCTCATGCGCTCATGCGCTCATGCGGCTCATGCGGCTCATGCGGCTCATGCGGCTCATGCGCTCATGCGGCTCATGCGGCTCATGCGGCTCATGCGGCTCATGCGCTCATGCGGCTCATGCGCTCATGCCAGGCTGCGCTCATGCGGCTCATGCGCTCATGCGCTCATGCGCTCATGCGGCTCATGCGCTCATGCGGCTCATGCGCTCATGCGGCTCATGCGCTCATGCGGCTCATGCGCTCATGCGGCTCATGCGCTCATGCGCTCATGCGCTCATGCGGCTCATGCGCTCATGCGGCTCATGCGCTCATGCGCTCATGCGCTCATGCGGCTCATGCGCTCATGCGGCTCATGCGCTCATGCGGCTCATGCGGCTCATGCGGCTCATGCGCTCATGCGGCTCATGCGGCTCATGCGCTCATGCGGCTCATGCGGCTCATGCGCTCATGCGGCTCATGCGGCTCATGCGCTCATGCGGCTCATGCGGCTCATGCGGCTCATGCGGCTCATGCGGCTCATGCGGCTCATGCGGCTCATGCGCTCATGCGGCTCATGCGGCTCATGCGCTCATGCGGCTCATGCGCTCATGCGGCTCATGCGGCTCATGCGCTCATGCGGCTCATGCGCTCATGCGGCTCATGCGGCTCATGCGGCTCATGCGGCTCATGCGCTCATGCGGCTCATGCGGCTCATGCGGCTCATGCGGCTCATGCGCTCATGCGGCTCATGCGGCTCATGCGCTCATGCGGCTCATGCGGCTCATGCGCTCATGCGGCTCATGCGGCTCATGCGGCTCATGCGGCTCATGCGCTCATGCGGCTCATGCGCTCATGCCAGGCTGCGCTCATGCGGCTCATGCGCTCATGCGCTCATGCGCTCATGCGGCTCATGCGCTCATGCGGCTCATGCGCTCATGCGGCTCATGCGCTCATGCGGCTCATGCGCTCATGCGGCTCATGCGCTCATGCGCTCATGCGGCTCATGCGCTCATGCGGCTCATGCGCTCATGCGCTCATGCGCTCATGCGGCTCATGCGCTCATGCGGCTCATGCGCTCATGCGGCTCATGCGGCTCATGCGGCTCATGCGCTCATGCGGCTCATGCGGCTCATGCGCTCATGCGGCTCATGCGGCTCATGCGCTCATGCGGCTCATGCGGCTCATGCGCTCATGCGGCTCATGCGGCTCATGCGGCTCATGCGGCTCATGCGGCTCATGCGGCTCATGCGGCTCATGCGCTCATGCGGCTCATGCGGCTCATGCGCTCATGCGGCTCATGCGCTCATGCGGCTCATGCGGCTCATGCGCTCATGCGGCTCATGCGCTCATGCGGCTCATGCGGCTCATGCGGCTCATGCGCTCATGCGGCTCATGCGGCTCATGCGGCTCATGCGGCTCATGCGCTCATGCGGCTCATGCGGCTCATGCGCTCATGCGGCTCATGCGGCTCATGCGGCTCAGACTTTAACTGTGTTTGTCTTTCAGGAGCATTCAGAGCTGGCCGCCTCCAGCGGAGCCGCAGAGAGAGACGCGCTGCTGCACGCGCTCAGGACTCGCGTCAGAGACAGAGACGCCGCTCTGGAGGTACTGCAGCGCTCATGTGATCATCTGTGTTCCTGGTGCCCCGCCCACAGCCTCATCTTATTGGTCCAAAATCTGAGCTGTATATTCAAAATTGATTTTGGACTGAGCAACCACTGTACTTGATCAACAGCATAGCAACACCAATCGTGTTACTGTATCATAGAGATGATGAATCTGTGTGAATGATTCATGATAGTAATATCGTTACCACCCAGAAAATCCTAGCATCCACACAGAATACCCTAGCAACCGTATAGCAACACCTTAGCAACCACCCTGAGTACCCTAGCAACCGCATAGTCAAATCAAGTCAGCTTTATTTATATAGTGCTTTTATCAATGCAGATTGTCTCACAGCAGCTTCAGTGTTAAACAGGAAAATAATGCAGCATAATTTTATTCAGCCGTTCTGGAGAAAACGGTGATGTCATCAGTTCATTTCAATTATCATACAGTGACAGTGTGGGCTTTAGATCAGTAATTAGATCAGTAATTTAGTTTAATAATTAGATTTATTTGGATATTTAGTTGATGATTTAGTAACACCCTAACATCTGTTTGACTGTATTGACTTCAAACCCTAACCAGGTGGACAGCGGGATGCCTCCAATCCTTCGAATATTCTATTATGACCTCTGACCTGTAAAGTTGCCAGAATAATAATCATACGCTGTTTGTTGATTGGCCAGAGGAGAACTGCCCCCCCGACTGAGCCTGGTTTCTCCAAGGTTTATTTTCCTCCATTCTGCTCCTGATGGGGTTTTGGTTTCCTTGCCACTGTTGCCTCTGGCTTGGCGTGCTCAGTTGGGGACACTACATGTTCATATAAACATCGAAATAAATCGAATTATTAAACTAAATTAACCATATAAACTATATTACTGATCTAATGACTGATCTAAAGCCCACACTGTCACCGTATGATAATTGAAATGAACTGATGACATCACCGTTTTCTCCAGAACGGCTGAATAAAATTAGGCTGCATTATTCTCCTGTTTAACACTGTAAAGCTGCTCTGAGACAATCTGCAGTGTTAAAAGCGCTATATAAATAAAGCTGACTTGACTGACCCTTTAAGCCCTGCTGTGTGTTCCAGCGCTCCATCGATGAGAAGTTCCGCTGTGTGGAGGAGAAGGAGGCGGAGGTGCAGCGGCTGCAGCTGGTGCTGCGCGAGAAGGACCGAGACCTGGAGAGGCTGCGCTGCGTCCTCAACAACACCAACGACACCGTCACGGTGTGTGTCATCAGTGCCCTCACACACAGACCGTCTGCGGAGCCGCGATTCACTCGTGTGTGTGTGTGTGTGTGTGTGTGTGTGTGTGCAGGGTCTGGATGCTCTGATGCGCAGTAAGGAGCTGGAATTAGAGAGAACACTGGAGATGTGCCGGAAGCTGGAGTGGGTGAAGCAGCAGAGCGATGAGAAGCACACACTCGCCGTACGAGAGCGAGACGGCCTCATCCAGCGGCTGCAGACGGCTCTGCGCACACACAGCAAAGAGACCGAGGTAAAGCACACGCTAGGCTAGTCTCGGATACAAACACACACCCAGAGCGTTAGGCAAAAGCAGCCAATCAGATTGGAGCTGTTGACCGAGTGTGTCTGTGTTGAAGGAGCTCAGGTCAGGGCTGTTGGGAAAGATGTCCGCCACTGACGCGCTGCAGGAGCTCCAGGCTCATCTCTCCGTGAAAGAGTGTCTGTTCCAGGAAGTGATGTCAGAGCGCAGCCAGCAGCTGCAGGAGCACCACAGACAGCTGACCGAGCTGCTGGACGCCATCAGCTCCAGAGATCAGGACATGAAGGTGCGGACGATCACCAGTGACCTCTGCTCTGGGCCCTGTGCTCTCTCCTCATGTCTCGTGTTCTCTCAGGATCACGGGGCGAGGCTGGGGCGGGTGATATCCGAGCGCTCCGGTCAGGTGCAGGAGTTGCGTCGGCAGCTGTCGTCACGTGACCAAGAGCTGCGCCATGTGACCCGCGAGAGAGAGAGAGACACTTCAGCGGCCAGAGATCTGCAGAGACTCCAGAGCCTTCTCAAGGAGAAAGACTCCTTCATACAGGTCACACACTAAACACACTCACTACATGACACGCGTTTACCCTTCTCACCCCTGTGATGTGTGTGTGTGTGAATGTGGCGCAGTAATGATGTGTGTGTGAATGTGCTGCAGTAATGATGTGTGTGTGAATGTGCTGCAGTAATGATGTGTGTGTGAATGTGCTGCAGTAATGATGTGTGTGTGAATGTGCTGCAGTAATGATGTGTGTGTGTGAATGTGGCGCAGTAATGATGTGTGTGTGAATGTGGCGCAGTAATGATGTGTGTGTGAATGTGGCGCAGTAATGATGTGTGTGTGAATGTGGCGCAGTAATGATGTGTGTGTGAATGTGGCGCAGTAATGATGTGTGTGTGAATGTGCTGCAGTAATGATGTGTGTGTGTGAATGTGCCGCAGTAATGATGTGTGTGTGAATGTGGCGCAGTAATGATGTGTGTGTGTGAATGTGCTGCAGTAATGATGTGTGTGTGTGAATGTGCTGCAGTAATGATGTGTGTGTGTGAATGTGGCGCAGTAATGATGTCTGTGTGTGAATGTGCTGCAGTAATGATGTGTGTGTGTGAATGTGGCGCAGTAATGATGTGTGTGTGAATGTGCTGCAGTAATGATGTGTGTGTGTGAATGTGCTGCAGTAATGATGTGTGTGTGTGAATGTGGCGCAGTAATGATGTGTGTGTGTGAATGTGCTGCAGTAATGATGTGTGTGTGTGAATGTGCTGCAGTAATGATGTGTGTGTGTGAATGTGCTGCAGTAATGATGTGTGTGTGTGAATGTGCTGCAGTAATGATGTGTGTGTGTGAATGTGCTGCAGTAATGATGTGTGTGTGTGAATGTGCTGCAGTAATGATGTGTGTGTGTGAATGTGGCGCAGTAATGATGTGTGTGTGAATGTGGCGCAGTAATGATGTGTGTGTGAATGTGCTGCAGTAATGATGTGTGTGTGTGAATGTGCCGCAGTAATGATGTGTGTGTGAATGTGGCGCAGTAATGATGTGTGTGTGAATGTGCTGCAGTAATGATGTGTGTGTGTGAATGTGGCGCAGTAATGATGTGTGTGTGAATGTGCTGCAGTAATGATGTGTGTGTGTGAATGTGGCGCAGTAATGATGTGTGTGTGAATGTGCTGCAGTAATGATGTGTGTGTGTGAATGTGGCGCAGTAATGATGTGTGTGTGAATGTGCTGCAGTAATGATGTGTGTGTGAATGTGCTGCAGTAATGATGTGTGTGTGTGAATGTGGCGCAGTAATGATGTGTGTGTGAATGTGCTGCAGTAATGATGTGTGTGTGTGAATGTGGCGCAGTAATGATGTGTGTGTGTGAATGTGGCGCAGTAATGATGTGTGTGTGAATGTGCTGCAGTAATGATGTGTGTGTGTGAATGTGCTGCAGTAATGATGTGTGTGTGTGAATGTGGCGCAGTAATGATGTGTGTGTGAATGTGGCGCAGTAATGATGTGTGTGTGAATGTGCTGCAGTAATGATGTGTGTGTGTGAATGTGGCGCAGTAATGATGTGTGTGTGAATGTGGCGCAGTAATGATGTGTGTGTGAATGTGCTGCAGTAATGATGCGTGTGTGAATGTGGCGCAGTAATGATGTGTGTGTGAATGTGCTGCAGTAATGATGTGTGTGTGAATGTGCTGCAGTAATGATGTGTGTGTGAATGTGCTGCAGTAATGATGTGTGTGTGTGAATGTGCCGCAGTAATGATGTGTGTGTGTGAATGTGCTGCAGTAATGATGTGTGTGTGTGAATGTGCTGCAGTAATGATGTGTGTGTGAATGTGCTGCAGTAATGATGTGTGTGTGTGAATGTGCTGCAGTAATGATGTGTGTGTGTGAATGTGCTGCAGTAATGATGTGTGTGTGTGAATGTGCTGCAGTAATGATGTGTGTGTGTGAATGTGCTGCAGTAATGATGTGTGTGTGTGAATGTGCCGCAGTAATGATGTGTGTGTGAATGTGCTGCAGTAATGATGTGTGTGTGTGAATGTGGCGCAGTAATGATGTGTGTGTGAATGTGCTGCAGTAATGATGTGTGTGTGTGAATGTGCTGCAGTAATGATGTGTGTGTGTGAATGTGCTGCAGTAATGATGTGTGTGTGTGAATGTGGCGCAGTAATGATGTGTGTGTGTGAATGTGGCGCAGTAATGATGTGTGTGTGTGAATGTGCTGCAGTAATGATGTGTGTGTGTGAATGTGCCGCAGTAATGATGTGTGTGTGTGAATGTGCCGCAGTAATGATGTGTGTGTGAATGTGGCGCAGTAATGATGTGTGTGTGTGAATGTGGCGCAGTAATGATGTGTGTGTGTGAATGTGCTGCAGTAATGATGTGTGTGTGAATGTGCTGCAGTAATGATGTGTGTGTGTGAATGTGCCGCAGTAATGATGTGTGTGTGTGAATGTGCTGCAGTAATGATGTGTGTGTGAATGTGGCGCAGTAATGATGTGTGTGTGAATGTGCTGCAGTAATGATGTGTGTGTGAATGTGGCGCAGTAATGATGTGTGTGTGTGAATGTGCTGCAGTAATGATGTGTGTGTGTGAATGTGCCGCAGTAATGATGTGTGTGTGTGAATGTGGCGCAGTAATGATGTGTGTGTGAATGTGCTGCAGTAATGATGTGTGTGTGTGAATGTGGCGCAGTAATGATGTGTGTGTGTGAATGTGGCGCAGTAATGATGTGTGTGTGTGAATGTGCTGCAGTAATGATGTGTGTGTGTGTGAATGTGGCGCAGTAATGATGTGTGTGTGTGAATGTGCTGCAGTAATGATGTGTGTGTGTGAATGTGCTGCAGTAATGATGTGTGTGTGTGTGAATGTGGCGCAGTAATGATGTGTGTGTGTGAATGTGCTGCAGTAATGATGTGTGTGTGTGAATGTGGCGCAGTAATGATGTGTGTGTGAATGTGGCGCAGTAATGATGTGTGTGTGTGAATGTGCTGCAGTAATGATGTGTGTGTGTGTGAATGTGCTGCAGTAATGATGTGTGTGTGAATGTGGCGCAGTAATGATGTGTGTGTGTGAATGTGCTGCAGTAATGATGTGTGTGTGAATGTGGCGCAGTAATGATGTGTGTGTGAATGTGGCGCAGTAATGATGTGTGTGTGTGCAGGAGTTACTGCAGGGTCAGAGTGAGGCGTTGAGCTCCACAGCACAGGGTGAGTGTCTTCGCTGTACAGCCAACATTTGATCAATTAAAATGATTCTCTTCATTCTGAGTGTGTGTGTGTGTGTGTGTGTGTGTGTGTGTGTGTGTGTGTGTGTGTGTGTTATGATGAACAGCTGTGTGTACGAGCAGCTCAGGTGATCTGGAGATTCAAGCGATCAGAGATGAGCTCCAGCTGACCCTCAGAAAGCAAAGAGAGACTGAGGTAAAACGCCTTCACATCACTCCTCACAGTGCGTGTCCTGAACTCTGCGATGTGTGTGGAATAACTGGAGTGATTCTTCTTCAGTCAGTGTGTTCATGTTAGTGAGGCAGTGATTAGAGGGTTAAAGGTCATCACTGACATCTAAACACTGATTCAGTGATTCTCAAGCCCCAAAACAACAAGAGAGCGTTAAAATAAGCTAAAACAACCAAACATCAAGGTAGTTCTAGACCTGGAGGAATATACATGTTTATAGTTATATTCAACTTTACAATATTAAAAAAACCTTTTCCAGTAAATCATGAACAACTGGAGAAGTCACAGGGCCTTCAAATATTAATGTGGACAATAGAGGGGTTAGGAGTCAGAAAGACTGAGAAACACTAATTGTGTCTCTGTCCCTGTGTGTGTGTGTGTGTGTGTGTGTGTGTGTGTGTGTGTGTGTGTGTGTGTGTGTGTGTGTAGCGGGAGCTGTCAGAGTTGCGCTCTCTTCTGGCTGCAGGCCGTCATGACACACTGAGCTCTGATCAGCAGGTAAGATCATAAGATGCGGCCTGTACGTGTGTGTGTGTGTGTGTGTGTATACTCATGTCGTGTGTGTGTGTCAGTGTGTCCTGCAGCAGCTCGTGTCGGAGCAGCAGGCGCTGAATGAAGCTCTGAGAGCCGAGACGAGTCTCTATCAGTCGCTCAGACGCGTCCAGGGTCAAGAGGACAGGTCAGAACACAAGCACACACTCTTCATGTCACTGTGTGTGTGTCACTGTGTGTGTGTCACTGTGTGTGTGTGTCACTGTGTGTGTGTGTCACTGTGTGTGTGTGTCACTGTGTGTGTGTCACTGTGTGTGTGTGTCACTGTGTGTGTCACTGTGTGTGTGTGTCACTGTGTGTGTGTCACTGTGTGTGTGTGTCACTGTGTGTGTCACTGTGTGTGTGTGTCACTGTGTGTGTGTCACTGTGTGTGTCCGTGACACTGCTGATCTCATGATGTCCATTTCTCTGTGTGTGTGTCACTGTGTGTGTGTCACTGTGTGTGTGTGTCACTGTGTGTGTGTCACTGTGTGTGTGTCACTGTGTGTGTGTCACTGTGTGTGTCCGTGACGCTGCTGATCTCATGATGTCCATTTCTCTGTGTGTGTGTGTTAAAGGAGGAGTTCAGGAATGTTCTGTCATCTTCTGACCATCATGGCGTTCTAAACACACATGACTGTTTATTCACAAAAGACCTACAGCGTATTTTTGTTTAGTGGACAAACATGATATGATTGGCTGCTGAGAGACTTCAGTGTAAACGCCCACTGCTGTGATTGGCTGCTGAGAGACTTCAGTGTAAACGCCCACTGCTGTGATTGGCTGCTGAGAGACTTCAGTGTAAACGCCCACTGCTGTGATTGGCTGCTGAGAGACTTCAGTGTAAACGCCCACTGCTGTGATTGGCTGCTGAGAGACTTCAGTGTAAACGCCCACTACTGTGATTGGCTGACATCTTTGTTTATTTAGCATGTGTTTTCTCTTACAGCTGTCGAGGTTAGCTAATGGTGAAAGCGTTGATTATATTTATATTTCTGCATTTTGCAGACGCTTTTATCCAAAGCGACTTACAGTGCCTTATCACAGGGACAATCCCCCTGGAGCAACATGGAGTAAAGGGCCTTGCTCAAGGACACACTGGTGGAGACCGCTGGGATCAAACCAGCAACCTTCTGCATATCAGCTCAGTGGCTTAACCCACTGGACCACCATCTCACTATGATTATAGCATTATATGGCATTATATCAGATCTATGCCATTATATCAGATCTATGGCATTATATCAGATCTATGGCATTCAGATCTATGGCATTATATCAGATCTATGGCATTATATCAGATCTATGGCATTATATCAGTTCTATGGCATTCAGATCTATGGCATTATATCAGATCTATGGCATTCAGATCTATGGCATTCAGATCTATGGCATTATATCAGATGTTGGCATGAAGGGATGTTCATTATCCGATCACACTGAGCTCATGAATGCAGGATCTCGTCAGTGAAGCGGGATTTCTGCACACTAACGAGTGCTCTCCTCATCACTACAGAGATTGGTTGATTATAACGGGAGTCTGGCGATGGTAAAGGGAGGGTTTGTTGATCGCTTTCTATATAAAACTGACTCTCAGATTATTTTCATCCACTAAGAGACACAATGAGAAGTTGAGTGTTTGATTTACTGACAATAAACCATTTAGAGACAAAATATCTGAATGTACATGAATTATTACACATCAGAAATCACTGATCAGGGTGGGTTAGGGTTAGACACACACACACCCGTTCATATCTAACAATCTTTTACAGAGCAATAGCCTTTAGGGTCAGTGATGTCACAGCCGTTTGTTTAAAGAGAGATTTCTGTAGGAGAGAATGTGCAGATGTTGTTTCACACTCACTAAAGTTGAAAAAAGTCATAATCAGGATTTATGTGATTTTATGTGATGATGTCATCATTGATAAGAGCAGAATAACCTGAACTGCCCCTTTAAGAGCTGAAGCGGAGGCTCTGTCTAACCTGCCGTGTGATTGGCCTCCAGCAGCTCAGAGGACTCGAGAGCGCTGCACGCCCACCTGGACTCGCTTCAGGCGCTGCGCGGGCAGCTGGACGGGACGCTGGCGCGGAGCCGGGAGACGGCGCTGGCACTGGAGCGGGCCGCACGGGTCCAGGCTGACTATGGAGGTGGGACACGGCAGAGCTCGGCCTCCGGGCCTGCAGGGGGCGCTGGTCTAATGAAGCGCTAGTCGAGCATGAAGGATCATAACCAGCCAGAACTGTGTGTGTTTGTACAGTACACATGTGTTGAATCCATTATCCCAGTAGTCTGCCTGTGAATGGTGTGTGTGTGTGGTGTTGATGTTCTGTCTGCCTCATTCATGATTTTGAGTTCACACACTCGAGGTCACACTGGTCTGTTTTCCTGTGCTTCCTGCCAGATCGCTCGCTCAGCGGCCCTGCATGGCTTCCTAACTTCCAGCTCTTTTTCTGACTCGATCTGTACGGACGATATTTAGAGTCTGAGTTACTGCTTCACTCCGCTCGCTGTGTTCTTGTAAATGCAAACATGAAATCTATTTACTGTACCTCAAACTGAAAAGAAATAAATCGAACCCGATTTCTTGGCCGAAACCCTTTTGTATTTGTTTATTATCCGTTTGGAAGTCAGAATGTGCTCCTCAGATAGACTCATCACAGGTGAGTGTGTGTGAGCTGAGAAGACTTCAATGGGCTTTCATTTCCACTCGTCATGTGTTGTTTTATTATCATGAACTGTTTGATTACCATAATTAACCATAATCACGCGCATGCAGGGCGTTCATCATGTGTCTGCATGGCTGTGACTCTGTGTGGTTTGGTGACAATATGCAGATTTAAAATCATCAGCCAATCAAGAAGATGAAGCATTTCATGAAACACCAACGGAAGCACATTTCCATCTGTTCGCCGCATCACACACACACACACACACACACACTGCATATCGCAGGATTTCACGGCTGGTTTTAATCGTCTTCCTCATACAAGTGAATGAACTAATGAATAATAAATCACGAATAATAACATATTCAAGTTCCATCTCTATGTACTTCCTGTTGTGAGGGTAACCCTCATCACTGCTGATGATGAACTCTAGTGGAGGCCTTGTGACCTTTGACATCTGAAACCAGCTCAACAGAAGGGACTTATAGCACCATCACTGGGTCTTCACACGATTCTCAATATATATATACACACCAATCAGGCATAACATTATGACAGGTGAAGTGAATAACACTGATGATCTCTTCGTCACGGAACCTGTTAGTGGGTGGGATATATTAGGCAGCAAGTGAACATTTTGTCATGGGCGGCCGAGGCTCATTGATGCCCGTGGGGAGCGAAGGCTGGCCCGTGTGGTCCGATCAAACAGACGAGCTACTGGAGCTCAAACTGCTCCAGAAGTTAATGCTGGTTCTGATAGAAAGGGCTCAGAACACACAGAGCATCTCAGTTTGAGGAGTATGGGGCGGAGGCAGTGATGCTTTGGGCAATGTTCTGCTGGGAAACCTTGGGTCCTCCATCCACGTGGATGTTACTTTGATAATATGCCCAGCAACAAAGCACAAATGCTTCAGGAATGCTTTGAGGAGCACAACAACGAGTTTGAGGCGTTGACTCGGCCTCCAGATTCCCCAGATCTCAATCCAGTCGAGCATCTGTGGGATGAGCTGAACAAACAAGTCCCATCCATGGAGGCCCCACCTCGTAACTTACAGGACTTAAAGGATCTGCTGCTAACATCTTGGAGCCAGATACCACAGCACACCTTCAGGGGTCTAGAGGAGTCCATGCCTCGATGGGTCACAGCTGTTTTGGACCAACATAATATTAGGAAGGTGGTCATAATGTTATGCCTGATCAGTGTATTAGTGAAGTTCCTAAATGTAATTTAGGGAGGGGCAAGCCTATCTAAGCTTCCAATCAGCAGCCAGAGTATTTGAGCAGCCGCTTACCTCTCTTCAGTCATAGCCTATATTTAGTCACTGAGCTCAAGTTGAAACTCCTTCATCGAGCCCCTCATCAGTGGACAACAAGCCAAATACGTTTAACCTAATATCTTAAAGGTCCCATGGCATGGATTGTTTATTTTATTTTATAATGTATCCTGAGGTGTACTTATATTGTTAGTATTATTTTTACATCATAAAATGTCATAATTTAGAAACAAAAGGCATTTTTTTCTATACTGACGTTTGCCCTCTGGCTGAATGCCCTGCTTCAAGGGGCGTGTCTGCTGTGAGACTTCAGTAAAAACGCCCACTGTTGTGATTGGCTGACATCTTTGCATTTGAAATGAGTATCAGATCTTGTAGCGGAGGGGGCGTGGTTTAACGAGGTCTACGAGGCACAAGGCTGTGCCAGAGAGACGGATGTCACTTCTCATCAGGTCTCTCAGCACGTCTCAGTTCAGGGAACTGCTGTAGTTTCTGGCATATACTTCAGGTTATTCATTTATTTCTAGTCGGAGGGGCTGTCACTCATGTCAGAGAGTTAGTAACTTTAGTAAATGATGGATCAGTGCTGACTCGAGATGTGACCCGTTTAGAACGATTCAGTCCGATTGGGTGAACTGGTTCGAGAGGTTCACTAAAAACAACTGGTTCAAAAGAACGATTTGTCCGCAAACTGGACACCACTAGTGGACCATTAGACGGAGCGATTGCTAACAGAGTGATATTGTGCTGAGTTGTGCGAGCGCTGTGAGTTTAGTGTGTTTGTATCTGAGAGTTCTGAATAAACACGAGTCTCAGTCACGCCGAGCTCGTCTTCCTCCTTATTACCAGCTGTGTGACTCATGTGATGAACCATTACAGGAGATGAACGAGTGACGAGGAAGTGTTGATTATAGCATTATTTTTAGATATTTTCTAGTACACAGCGCAAACAAAGACACAACAGCAGTAATTGAATGCAATCCAGTTCATTGTGGGGTTAGCTGGCTAGCCTAGCCCGGATACGCTCACCCCGTCTGCTTGATCTCGCTCCGCGTTTGGAGCCTCGCTGTGGGCCAGATGCAGTACTGGGGGTCGGGGATGCTGAAGGCCGAGCTTCGTCGTGCGTGAGGTTTATCTCTAAAGATGTGGCTTTGCCGATGTTGAGCAGAAACTCACGACTGGATGCACATTTTAGAACAGATAGATGCGACGAGGACGTACAAAAACACAAACTCACAAGATAGAAAACAGGAAAACACCGTTCTGTCGGGAGAGAGAGAAGCCGCAGCACGAATAATAAAGTTCTGTGTGAACTTGAATAACTAGCGACACATCAGAAATCACTGATCACAGATCAGGAGGAGCTGAACAAAGACTTCTGTTTTCATTTGAACAGCCACACACTGAGAAACTGCCAGCATTCACTCGTTCACAAGCCATGATCTCTCCAGGACAAACAAATATGGCGCTCGCATGGGCGTGCCACATTCTCTGGGCGGAGGAAAGGGAGGTAACCGTTCCTGTTATGACGTCATAACAGGAGAATTCAAGATCAGCTCGTCTGAGCCGTCATTTTCTCAAAGGCAGAGAGAGACAGCCAGAACTCGGTTTACACCCATCAACATTTCTACCCACCTGGGGACAATATTCAGGCGAGGGGAACTCGTGTTAATGTTGAAAAACCTCATAAAATGAAAATTTCATGCAATGGGACCTTTAAGATTAAATGGGAAAACAAACAATTAATATAAAAATCTCTCTTTATCTGACAACATGAAATGCTATATTTATCTGTCCTACATTACATATTCATACATTTAATCACATTATTGTCTTCATACATATCTGAAGATTTCATAGACTCTAATAATCCTTCAGCATGAGAGGAATAAACACAGTTTGATCTCTAGTGTGACTGGTTAGCTGCAGTTAGTGATCATAGTCAGTGTAGTTCTTTCTTTCTTTCTTTCTTTCTTTCTTTCTTTCTTTCTTTCTGTTTGCTACTGTAGTTTCAGGTCTTTTGTGTAAACTCATGTTATATAACTAGAATGGCAGAGCAGAAAGTAACTTTAAAGGGATTGTTCACAGAATTAATCATTCTGTCATAATTTACTCTCCCTCACATCGTTCAAACCTGAATGACTTTCTTTCTTCTGTTACACACAAAAGAAGACTTTAGAGGAATACAAACGCTGAACCTGCTGACTGTCATTGTATGGTCAAAACAAACATCTTCTTTTGTCAGAAGTCATTGCGCTTTGGAAAGACAGGCTGTGTAAATGATGACAAATGTTGTGCTTTTGTGTGAATTTTCCCTTTAATGTTCCACGTGTGAGAGGCAGATGAGGAATGGCAGTGGTGATGAAGGGAGGAAGAAAAGGCAGCTGGACAGACGGATTAGCTGGATGTAGAGAGACAGAATGAGATGATGACTCAAATGAAGGAAAGAGGTGTGTGAAGAGGAATCTTAGCATCTGTCATGTTTCCTTTTAGAATCCAGCAGTGATGAAGATGAAGAAGATCCTGACAGCAGCAGCAGTGGAGAGTTCACCGACAGCATAGAGGACGATGACATCAAACTCACAGCTCAGAGTCTGACGAGCTTGCAGGTAAAAATTAATTCAAAGTGACATCAGTCATCAGTCAGCATCAGTCCTCAGTCAGCATCAGTCAGCATCAGTCATCAGTCAGCATCAGTCATCAGTCAGCATCAGTCATCAGTCAGCATCAGTCAGCATCAGTCCTCAGTCAGCATCAGTCATCAGTCAGCATCAGTCAGCATCAGTCATCAGTCAGCATCAGTCAGCATCAGTCCTCAGTCATCAGTCAGCATCAGTCATCAGTCAGCATCAGTCCTCAGTCAGCATCAGTCCTCAGTCATCAGTCAGCATCAGTCATCAGTCAGCATCAGTCCTCAGTCAGCATCAGTCATCAGTCAGCATCAATCAGTCAGCATCAGTCCTCAGTCAGCATCAGTCAGCATCAGTCCTCAGTCAGCATCAGTCATCAGTCAGCATCAATCAGTCAGCATCAGTCCTCAGTCAGCATCAGTCAGCATCAGTCCTCAGTCAGCATCAGTCAGCATCAGTCATCAGTCAGCATCAGTCAGCATCAGTCCTCAGTCAGCATCAGTCAGCATCAGTCATCAGTCATCAGTCAGCATCAGTCCTCAGTCAGCATCAGTCATCAGTCAGCATCAGTCATCAGTCAGCATCAGTCCTCAGTCATCAGTCAGCATCAGTCATCAGTCAGCATCAGTCCTCAGTCAGCATCAGTCCTCAGTCATCAGTCAGCATCAGTCATCAGTCATCAGTCAGCATCAGTCCTCAGTCAGCATCAGTCATCAGTCAGCATCAATCAGTCAGCATCAGTCCTCAGTCAGCATCAGTCATCAGTCAGCATCAGTCATCAGTCAGCATCAGTCCTCAGTCAGCATCAGTCATCAGTCAGCATCAGTCATCAGTCAGCATCAGTCATCAGTCAGCATCAGTCATCAGTCAGCATCAGTCCTCAGTCAGCATCAGTCATCAGTCAGCATCAGTCATCAGTCAGCATCAGTCATCAGTCAGCATCAGTCCTCAGTCAGCATCAGTCATCAGTCAGCATCAGTCAGCATCAGTCAGCATCAGTCAGCATCAGTCATCAGTCAGCATCAGTCCTCAGTCAGCATCAGTCAGCATCAGTCCTCAGTCAGCATCAGTCATCAGTCAGCATCAGTCATCAGTCAGCATCAATCAGTCAGCATCAGTCCTCAGTCAGCATCAGTCATCAGTCAGCATCAGTCATCAGTCAGCATCAGTCCTCAGTCAGCATCAGTCATCAGTCAGCATCAGTCAGCATCAGTCATCAGTCAGCATCAGTCCTCAGTCAGCATCAGTCATCAGTCAGCATCAGTCATCAGTCAGCATCAGTCAGCATCAGTCATCAGTCAGCATCAGTCATCAGTCAGCATCAGTCCTCAGTCAGCATCAGTCATCAGTCAGCATCAGTCATCAGTCAGCATCAGTCCTCAGTCAGCATCAGTCATCAGTCAGCATCAGTCATCAGTCAGCATCAGTCATCAGTCAGCATCAGTCCTCAGTCAGCATCAGTCATCAGTCAGCATCAGTCAGCATCAGTCATCAGTCAGCATCAGTCAGCATCAGTCATCAGTCAGCATCAGTCCTCAGTCAGCATCAGTCAGCATCAGTCCTCAGTCAGCATCAGTCATCAGTCAGCATCAGTCATCAGTCAGCATCAATCAGTCAGCATCAGTCCTCAGTCAGCATCAGTCATCAGTCAGCATCAGTCATCAGTCAGCATCAGTCCTCAGTCAGCATCAGTCATCAGTCAGCATCAGTCAGCATCAGTCATCAGTCAGCATCAGTCCTCAGTCAGCATCAGTCATCAGTCAGCATCAGTCAGCATCAGTCAGCATCAGTCATCAGTCAGCATCAGTCATCAGTCAGCATCAGTCAGCATCAGTCCTCAGTCAGCATCAGTCATCAGTCAGCATCAGTCAGCATCAGTCATCAGTCAGCATCAGTCAGCATCAGTCAGCATCAGTCATCAGTCAGCATCAGTCATCAGTCAGCATCAGTCATCAGTCAGCATCAGTCAGCATCAGTCAGCATCAGTCATCAGTCAGCATCAGTCAGCATCAGTCATCAGTCAGCATCAGTCAGCATCAGTCATCAGTCAGCATCAGTCATCAGTCAGCATCAGTCAGCATCAGTCATCAGTCAGCATCAGTCAGCATCAGTCAGCATCAGTCATCAGTCAGCATCAGTCAGCATCAGTCATCAGTCAGCATCAGTCATCAGTCAGCATCAGTCAGCATCAGTCAGCATCAGTCATCAGTCAGCATCAGTCATCAGTCAGCATCAGTCAGCATCAGTCATCAGTCAGCATCAGTCAGCATCAGTCATCAGTCAGCATCAGTCATCAGTCAGCATCAGTCATCAGTCAGCATCAGTCATCAGTCATCAGTCAGCATCAGTCCTCAGTCAGCATCAGTCATCAGTCAGCATCAGTCATCAGTCAGCATCAGTCATCAGTCAGCATCAGTCAGCATCAGTCATCAGTCAGCATCAGTCATCAGTCAGCATCAGTCATCAGTCAGCATCAGTCATCAGTCAGCATCAGTCAGCATCAGTCCTCAGTCAGCATCAGTCCTCAGTCAGCATCAGTCATCAGTCAGCATCAGTCATCAGTCAGCATCAGTCATCAGTCAGCATCAGTCCTCAGTCAGCATCAGTCATCAGTCAGCATCAGTCAGCATCAGTCAGCATCAGTCAGCATCAGTCATCAGTCAGCATCAGTCAGCATCAGTAAGCATCAGTCATCAGTCAGCATCAGTCATCAGTCAGCATCAGTCATCAGTCAACATCAGTCAGCATCAGTCATCAGTCAGCATCAGTCAGCATCAGTCATCAGTAAGCATCAGTCCTCAGTCAGCATCAGTCTTCAGTCAGCATCAGTCATCAGTCAGCATCAGTCATCAGTCAGCATCAGTCATCAGTCAGCATCAGTCAGCATCAGTCATCAGTAAGCATCAGTCCTCAGTCAGCATCAGTCATCAGTCAGCATCAGTCAGCATCAGTCATCAGTCAGCATCAGTCATCAGTAAGCATCAGTCCTCAGTCAGCATCAGTCCTCAGTCAGCATCAGTCATCAGTCAGCATCAGTCAGCATCAGTCATCAGTCAGCATCAGTCATCAGTCAGCATCAGTCAGCATCAGTCAGCATCAGTCATCAGTCAGCATCAGTCATCAGTCAGCATCAGTCATCAGTCAGCATCAGTCATCAGTCAGCGTCAGTCAGCATCAGTCATCAGTCAGCATCAGTCATCAGTCAGCATCAGTCATCAGTCAGCATCAGTCCTCAGTCAGTCCTCAGTCAGCATCAGTCATCAGTCAGCATCAGTCATCAGTCAGCATCAGTCATCAGTCAGCATCAGTCCTCAGTCAGCATCAGTCATCAGTCAGCATCAGTCAGCATCAGTCATCAGTCAGCATCAGTCATCAGTCAGCATCAGTCAGCATCAGTCATCAGTCAGCATCAGTCATCAGTCAGCATCAGTCAGCATCAGTCATCAGTCAGCATCAGTCCTCAGTCAGCATCAGTCAGCATCAGTCATCAGTCAGCATCAGTCATCAGTCAGCATCAGTCAGCATCAGTCATCAGTCAGCATCAGTCATCAGTCAGCATCAGTCAGCATCAGTCATCAGTCAGCATCAGTCATCAGTCAGTCATCAGTCATCAGTCAGCATCAGTCAGCATCAGTCATCAGTCAGCATCAGTCAGTATCAGTCATCAGTCAGCATCAGTCAGCATCAGTCATCAGTCAGCATCAGTCATCAGTCAGCATCAGTCAGTATCAGTCATCAGTCAGCATCAGTCAGCATCAGTCATCAGTCTGCATCAGTCAGCATCAGTCATCAGTCAGCATCAGTCATCAGTCAGCATCAGTCATCATTCAGCATCAGTCAGCATCAGTCATCAGTCAGCATCAGTCAGCATCAGTCAGCATCAGTCATCAGTCAGCATCAGTCATCAGTCAGCATCAGTCCTTAGTCAGCATCAGTCAGCATCAGTCAGCATCAGTCATCAGTCAGCATCAGTCAGCATCAGTCATCAGTCAGCATCAGTCATCAGTCAGCATCAGTCCTTAGTCAGCATCAGTCATCAGTCAGCATCAGTCAGCATCAGTCATCAGTCAGCATCAGTCATCAGTCAGCATCAGTCAGTCATCAGTCATCAGTCATCAGTCATCAGTCAGCATCAGTCATCAGTCAGCATCAGTCATCAGTCAGCATCAGTCAGCATCAATCATCAGTCAGCATCAGTCAGCATCAGTCATCAGTCATCAGTCAGCATCAGTCATCAGTCAGCATCAGTCATCAGTCAGCATCAGTCAGCATCAGTCAGCATCAGTCATCAGTCAGCATCAGTCAGCATCAGTCATCAGTCATCAGTCAGCATCAGTCATCATCAGTCAGCATCAGTCATCATCAGTCAGTCAGCATCAGTCATCAGTCAGCATCAGTCATCAGTCATCAGTCAGCATCAGTCAGCATCAGTCATCAGTCAGCATCAGTCAGCATCAGTCAGCATCAGTCATCAGTCAGCATCAGTCATCAGTCAGCATCAGTCATCACTCAGCATCACTCAGCATCACTCAGCATCAGTCATCAGTCAGCATCAGTCAGCATCAGTCAGCATCAGTCATCAGTCAGCATCAGTCAGCATCAGTCATCAGTCAGCATCAGTCAGCATCAGTCATCAGTGAGCATCAGTCAGCATCAGTCAGTCATCAGTCAGCATCAGTCATCAGTCAGCATCAGTCATCAGTCAGCATCAGTCAGCATCAGCCAGCATCAGTCAGCATCAGTCAGTCATCAGTCAGCATCAGTCAGCATCAGTCATCAGTCAGCATCAGTCATCAGTCATCAGTCATCAGTCAGCATCAGTCATCAGTCAGCATCAGTCATCAGTCATCAGTCAGCATCAGTCAGCATCAGTCATCAGTCAGCATCAGTCATCAGTCATCAGTCATCAGTCAGCATCAGTCATCAGTCATCAGTCAGCATCAGTCATCAGTCAGCATCAGTCCTTAGTCAGCATCAGTCATCAGTCAGCATCAGTCAGCATCAGTCATCAGTCAGCATCAGTCATCAGTCAGCATCAGTCAGTCATCAGTCATCAGTCATCAGTCAGCATCAGTCATCAGTCAGCATCAGTCATCAGTCAGCATCAGTCAGCATCAGTCATCAGTCAGCATCAGTCAGCATCAGTCATCAGTCATCAGTCAGCATCAGTCATCAGTCAGCATCAGTCATCAGTCAGCATCAGTCATCAGTCAGCATCAGTCAGCATCAGTCAGCATCAGTCATCAGTCAGCATCAGTCAGCATCAGTCATCAGTCATCAGTCAGCATCAGTCATCAGTCAGCATCAGTCATCATCAGTCAGCATCAGTCATCATCAGTCAGTCAGCATCAGTCATCAGTCAGCATCAGTCATCAGTCATCAGTCAGCATCAGTCAGCATCAGTCATCAGTCAGCATCAGTCAGCATCAGTCAGCATCAGTCATCAGTCAGCATCAGTCATCAGTCAGCATCAGTCATCACTCAGCATCACTCAGCATCACTCAGCATCACTCAGCATCAGTCATCAGTCAGCATCAGTCATCAGTCAGCATCAGTCATCAGTCAGCATCAGTCAGCATCAGTCATCAGTGAGCATCAGTCAGCATCAGTCAGTCATCAGTCAGCATCAGTCATCAGTCAGCATCAGTCATCAGTCATCAGTCAGCATCAGTCAGCATCAGCCAGCATCAGTCAGCATCAGTCAGTCATCAGTCAGCATCAGTCAGCATCAGTCATCAGTCAGCATCAGTCAGCATCAGTCAGCATCAGTCATCAGTCAGCATCAGTCATCAGTCATCAGTCAGCATCAGTCAGCATCAGTCATCAGTCAGCATCAGTCATCAGTCAGCATCAGTCATCAGTCATCAGTCATCAGTCATCAGTCATCAGTCAGCATCAGTCATCAGTCATCATCAGTCAGCATCAGTCATCAGTCATCAGTCATCAGTCATCAGTCAGCATCAGTCATCAGTCATCAGTCAGCATCAGTCAGCATCAGTCATCAGTCAGCATCAGTCATCAGTCAGCATCAGTCATCAGTCAGCATCAGTCATCAGTCAGCATCAGTCAGCATCAGTCATCAGTCAGCATCAGTCAGCATCAGTCAGTCATCAGTCAGCATCAGTCATCAGTCATCAGTCAGCATCAGCCAGCATCAGTCAGCATCAGTCAGTCATCAGTCAGCATCAGTCAGCATCAGTCATCAGTCAGCATCAGTCATCAGTCAGCATCAGTCAGCATCAGTCAGCATCAGTCAGCATCAGTCATCAGTCAGCATCAGTCAGCATCAGTCATCAGTCAGCATCAGTCATCAGTCAGCATCAGTCCTTAGTCAGCATCAGTCATCAGTCAGCATCAGTCAGCATCAGTCATCAGTCAGCATCAGTCATCAGTCAGCATCAGTCAGTCATCAGTCATCAGTCATCAGTCAGCATCAGTCATCAGTCAGCATCAGTCATCAGTCAGCATCAGTCAGCATCAATCATCAGTCAGCATCAGTCAGCATCAGTCATCAGTCATCAGTCAGCATCAGTCATCAGTCAGCATCAGTCATCAGTCAGCATCAGTCAGCATCAGTCAGCATCAGTCATCAGTCAGCATCAGTCAGCATCAGTCATCAGTCATCAGTCAGCATCAGTCATCAGTCAGCATCAGTCATCATCAGTCAGCATCAGTCATCATCAGTCAGTCAGCATCAGTCATCAGTCAGCATCAGTCATCAGTCATCAGTCAGCATCAGTCAGCATCAGTCATCAGTCAGCATCAGTCAGCATCAGTCAGCATCAGTCATCAGTCAGCATCAGTCATCAGTCAGCATCAGTCATCACTCAGCATCACTCAGCATCACTCAGCATCACTCAGCATCACTCAGCATCAGTCATCAGTCAGCATCAGTCAGCATCAGTCAGCATCAGTCATCAGTCAGCATCAGTCAGCATCAGTCATCAGTCAGCATCAGTCAGCATCAGTCATCAGTGAGCATCAGTCAGCATCAGTCAGTCATCAGTCAGCAGTCATCAGTCAGCATCAGTCATCAGTCATCAGTCATCAGTCAGCATCAGTCATCAGTCATCAGTCAGCATCAGTCATCAGTCAGCATCAGTCCTTAGTCAGCATCAGTCATCAGTCAGCATCAGTCAGCATCAGTCATCAGTCAGCATCAGTCATCAGTCAGCATCAGTCAGTCATCAGTCATCAGTCATCAGTCAGCATCAGTCATCAGTCAGCATCAGTCATCAGTCAGCATCAGTCAGCATCAGTCATCAGTCAGCATCAGTCAGCATCAGTCATCAGTCATCAGTCAGCATCAGTCATCAGTCAGCATCAGTCATCAGTCAGCATCAGTCATCAGTCAGCATCAGTCAGCATCAGTCAGCATCAGTCATCAGTCAGCATCAGTCAGCATCAGTCATCAGTCATCAGTCAGCATCAGTCATCAGTCAGCATCAGTCATCATCAGTCAGCATCAGTCATCATCAGTCAGTCAGCATCAGTCATCAGTCAGCATCAGTCATCAGTCATCAGTCAGCATCAGTCAGCATCAGTCATCAGTCAGCATCAGTCAGCATCAGTCAGCATCAGTCATCAGTCAGCATCAGTCATCAGTCAGCATCAGTCATCAGTCAGCATCAGTCATCACTCAGCATCACTCAGCATCACTCAGCATCACTCAGCATCAGTCATCAGTCAGCATCAGTCATCAGTCAGCATCAGTCATCAGTCAGCATCAGTCAGCATCAGTCATCAGTGAGCATCAGTCAGCATCAGTCAGTCATCAGTCAGCATCAGTCATCAGTCAGCATCAGTCATCAGTCATCAGTCAGCATCAGTCAGCATCAGCCAGCATCAGTCAGCATCAGTCAGTCATCAGTCAGCATCAGTCAGCATCAGTCATCAGTCAGCATCAGTCAGCATCAGTCAGCATCAGTCATCAGTCAGCATCAGTCATCAGTCATCAGTCAGCATCAGTCAGCATCAGTCATCAGTCAGCATCAGTCATCAGTCATCAGTCATCAGTCATCAGTCAGCATCAGTCATCAGTCATCATCAGTCAGCATCAGTCATCAGTCATCAGTCATCAGTCAGCATCAGTCATCAGTCATCAGTCAGCATCAGTCAGCATCAGTCATCAGTCAGCATCAGTCATCAGTCAGCATCAGTCATCAGTCAGCATCAGTCATCAGTCAGCATCAGTCAGCATCAGTCATCAGTCAGCATCAGTCAGCATCAGTCAGTCATCAGTCAGCATCAGTCATCAGTCATCAGTCAGCATCAGCCAGCATCAGTCAGCATCAGTCAGTCATCAGTCAGCATCAGTCAGCATCAGTCATCAGTCAGCATCAGTCATCAGTCAGCATCAGTCAGCATCAGTCAGCATCAGTCATCAGTCAGCATCAGTCATCAGTCAGCATCAGTCAGCATCAGTCATCAGTCAGCATCAGTCAGCATCAGTCAGCATCAGTCATCAGTCAGCATCAGTCATCAGGCATCAGTCAGCATCAGTCAGCATCAGTCATCAGTCAGCATCAGTCATCAGTCAGCATCAGTCATCAGTCAGCATCAGTCAGCATCAGTCATCAGTGAGCATCAGTCAGTCATCAGTCAGCATCAGTCATCAGTCATCAGTCAGTCATCAGTCAGCATCAGTCATCAGTCAGCATCAGTCATCAGTCAGCATCAGTCAGCATCAGTCATCAGTGAGCATCAGTCAGTCATCAGTCAGCATCAGTCATCAGTCAGCATCAGTCATCAGTCATCAGTCAGCATCAGTCAGCATCAGCCAGCATCAGTCAGCATCAGTCATCAGTCAGCATCAGTCAGTCATCAGTCAGCATCAGTCAGTCATCAGTCAGCATCAGTCAGTCATCAGTCAGCATCAGTCAGCATCAGTCAGTCATCAGTCATCAGTCAGCATCAGTCAGTCATCAGTCAGCATCAGTCAGTCATCAGTCAGCATCAGTCAGCATCAGTCATCAGTCAGCATCAGTCATCAGTCAGCATCAGTCAGCATCAGTCAGCATCAGTCATCAGTCAGCATCAGTCATCAGTCATCAGTCAGCATCAGTCAGCATCAGTCATCAGTCAGCATCAGTCATCAGTCATCAGTCAGCATCAGTCATCAGTCATCATCAGTCAGCATCAGTCATCAGTCATCAGTCATCAGTCAGCATCAGTCATCAGTCAGCATCAGTCATCAGTCAGCATCAGTCATCAGTCATCAGTCATCAGTCATCAGTCAGCATCAGTCATCAGTCATCAGTCATCAGTCAGCATCAGTCATCAGTCAGCATCAGTCATCAGTCAGCATCAGTCATCAGTCATCAGTCAGCATCAGTCAGCATCAGTCATCAGTCAGCATCAGTCGTCTGACTCCACACTGCAGAATTGGTCTGATGAAGGCCACACTGTCCTCGACTGTCGAGACCTTGGGATATTGAAATGTTTGTCTTGAGGCTTTTAATTCACGCCTGCTCCTTTATCTCCATCCCTGTAAAAGAAAATGTCATTAACTCATATGAACATTTAAAATGTAATGCCTTCCTTTTCTAAAATCTGTAAAAATGTCCAACCTAACTTCCTGTGTTGACAGGAAATGCACCAGCACACATAGGAAACAAAGTAGCGCTCGCTGAGCCATTTCATGGGCTCTTTAACTTCTGTTTGGAGTTCTTGTAGTTCAGAGCTCACTGTGCTCTCCTGACAGAAAGCTGAAGAGTACGGCCGACTGGGGACGTCCCAGAATGCATCAGAGCAGAGTAATCGAGACGAATGCGAGACGGTTGAAGTGACGGTCCAGCCCAGCGACTCCTCTCTCAGGTATAGCATCCATCAGTTTGTGCGGATCGCTTCTGTTTGCTCCCGTAGAAACACTCTACATGTGTCCCTGAACCTCAGAGAGCCAGAGGACGCGTCTGGGAGGAGGCGAGGGCTGGAGAAGCATGAAGCAGACCGAAACTCCCACGAGCCTCAGAGAGTTTACCGCACGTTCAGAGAGGAAGAGGAGGAGGAAGAGTATGATGATGAAGAGGAAGATGTCCGGGCTGCTCAAGGCAAGCGCGGGCCACCGTGTGTGAAGCTGCGCGAGGGCAGGTGGAAGAGGAGGTGCACCAGACCTCATTCGCTGGACCTCGGAGCACTGCTGTCACACACACCTGCGGCACAGCACACGGCTCAGGTACTGGACGACTAGCGCTGGGTAACCCTAACCAGCCTCACTGTATACAGTGTGTGAAGGGCTCTGTGTGTTTGCTTTATGACCAGGATGTAGAGATGGAGCGAGAGGTTGAGGGCGACAGCAGCGGGTCGAGCACCAGAGGAGGAGGCGGAGCCGTCGGGTTCTGGCAGCATGTGGAGGCGGGGCTTCGGGAGCAGGCGGAGCGTCTCCGTAGCGACCTTGCTGTGAGCCGTCAGGAGAGCCACGAGCTGCAGGAGAGACTGATGGTGTCCGAGGCGACGGTGCATGCGCAGGCCGAACAGCTGAAAGACTACAGAGAGCTGCTCAGTGAGGACACACACACACACTCACACTCACTAACACACACACACACACACTAACACACACTTACACACACTCACACTCACTAACACACACACACACTCCGATCTTTCGAATATTCCTATTTAATAATTGTTTAATCGACACGTCATCCTTAATAAAACCGTCTTCGGCGTGATGACTGTTTCGATCTATTATGACCTCTGACCTGTAAAGCTGCCAGAATAATAATAATCATACACTGTTTGTTGATTGGCCAGAGGAGAACTGCCCCCCCGACTGAGCCTGGTTTCTCCCAAGGTTTATTTTCCTCCATTCTGCTCCTGATGGGGTTTTGGTTTCCTTGCCACTGTTGCCTCTGGCTTGGCGTGCTCAGTTGGGGACACTAAATTATTCAACTTAACATCCAAATAAATCTAATTAATAAACTAAATTAACCATATAAACTAAATTACTGATCTAATTACTGATCTAAAGCCCACACTGTCACTGTATGATAATTTAATGATAACATCACGGTTTTCTCCGGAGCGGCTGTACGGCCGAATCAGATTCTGTCATTATTTTGCTGTTTAACACTGTGAAGCTGCTCTGAGACAATCTGCAGTGATAAAGCGCTGTATAAATAAAGCTGACTTGACTTGACTCTCTCTGACACTCACACACACACACACACACACTCTGTCATACACTCTTGCTTCAGTCTGAACACAGTTGTGATGAGTGCCGTCTGACCTGTGTCCATCAGCGGAGAGCGCCGTCCAGCGGGACAGTAAACAGGTGCAGGTGGATCTTCAGGATCTGGGATACGAGACGAGCGGCCGCAGTGAGAACGAAGCAGAGAGAGACGACACCAGCAGCCCCGGTACACTCACACCTTACACACACTCACACACACCAGTGCTTCTGTCTGCACTCTCTAGTTCAAGGCACACCTTTTCATTACTAATGATATTATCAGCATGACAATATGAGCATCGCTGGAGCCGATGACCATGAGCAGTGTCACATGTGCTCACTCAACTAAGAGTAGGGCTCAATGTTCAAAACCCTAAAACTGTGATTATAATGTTTCACACACTTTCATGTGTTCTCATTTCTCTCTGTGCACAACAGCATTCTGGGATGCGGTTGGTCTCTAGCACTGGATGAGACTCTAGTGAAGATCTTGACGTGTTTGTTTCCCTGTTTGTCAGAGTTTGATGAGTTGGAGATGTCCCTCTCGGTTACGGGGAGCAGACGCTGCGGTTGGCGTGGCGACAGTGACAGCGCTCAGACGGACGACCCGTCCTCGCTGCAGGGTTTGGTGCAGGACCTGCGGGCTCAGCTCTCTCGCTGCCACAAAGTGATCCGCGGCCTGCAGCTGCGCGTGCGCTCGCTCTCCGCCACCTCCGACTACGCCTCCAGCCTGGAGCGCACACCTCGCAAGGTACCGCGCCGTGGATCTGCCACTCACTGTACAGCAAGATCACACACGCTGGATCGTATCATACCTGGATATGTTTATCTGGATCGTTGATTTACGACCTTCATGACATGAACAGTTGTTGTTGATTCATGTCTTCTGATGATAGACTCTGTGTCTGAACCTGTCAGGTGAACTGGGCGTTTCAGGTGACCAGCGGTCTGGACGAGGACGAGGGCTGGCAGTCTGACGGGCCGCAGAGACCCAGCCGTGAGCTGCAGGAGCTGGTGGGCCGCGTGGCGCTGCTGGAGACGCAGATCCAGAGCTCCAAGCTGGAGGGAAAGAGCGGCTCGGAGGAGGGCAAATGTGCCACCTGGCCTGGGTGAGCTTGCATCCCGAGCCATCAAAGTCAAGTCAACTTTATTTATATAGCGCCTTTAACAATGTAGATTGTTTCAAAGCAGCTTCACAGTGTTAAACAGGAAAATAATGCAGCATAATTTTATTCAGCTGTATAGCCATTTGATGTCATCAGTTCATTTCAATTTCCATACGGTGACAGTGTGGGCTTTAGATCAATAATTAGATAATTAATTTAGTTTATTAATTAGATTTATTTCTATGTTTAGTTGATGATTTAGTGTCCCCAACTGAGCACGCCAAGCCAGAGGCAACAGTGGCAAGGAAACCAAAACCCCATCAGGAGCAGAATGGAGGAAAATAAACCTTGGGAGAAACCAGGCTCAGTCGGGGGGGCAGTTCTCCTCTGGCCAATCAACAAACAGTGTATGATTATTATTCTGGCAGCTTTACAGGTCAGAGGTCATAATAGATCAGAATATTCGAAGGACCGGAGTCATCCCGCTGGAGACGGGTTTATTGAGGATGCCGTGTCGATGAGGCAGTTTCAGGGGGAGGCTAATCACGCTCTCTCAGACACTTCAGGGTCATGTGTTGGTCTTCTCTGGGCGCAGGTCCAGCATCTGATCTGGATCCGGCCCGGATCCGGCTGACTGCAGTAAACCTCGGGATAAACAGAGAGACTAGCATTAGCGTAGATGCCATTCTTCTGATGATGTCACGAGTACATCAGGTGTTATGGGAAGTGTTCCCGGTTCCGGCTGACCTAGTTAATGCAGCCTAACAATCATTTCATTGAGAAAGTGTTTTATGTGTATGCCACAGTAAAGAGATGTGTGTTTAGTCTAGATTTAAACTGACAGAGTGTGTGTGCTTCCCCAACAATGCTAGGAAGAGTTCCAGAGTTTAGGAGCTAAATAGGAACAGACACGCATTCCTCTTCGTGGTCTTGACCCTAAACAGTGCAAACTTCAAAGCGTATATGTTGTAAAGCACCAAACCTTTCCTCTTCCTGTTTGTACAGGAAGTACAACACGCTGATCCAGGCTCAGGCACGGGAGCTGTCACACCTGCGGCAGAAGATGCGAGAGGGCCGAGGCATCTGCCACATCCTCACACAGCACCTGAGCGACACCACCAAAGCCTTCGAGGAGCTGCTGCGCGCCAACGACATCGATTACTACATGGGCCAGAGCTTCCGGGAGCAGCTTTCCCAGAGTTCCTCTCTCGCTCAGAGAGTCAGCAGCAAAATCAGCGGACGTGAGCGTGCACACACACACACACACACACACACACAGTAACGCATGTCAGCAATCACACAATGCAGTCGTTCATCCGAGCTGTCTTTGTTGTCAGGTGATCGTTCGGAGCAGCGAGATGATAAAGCGGGCCATGAGCTGCTGGCGCTGAGGTCAGTGTCTCCTCTGGAGTACTGTATGCATTCCTTCAGATCGCAGCTGATCATGTTCATGTCTTCAACAGGTTGAGTAAGGAGCTCCAACACAAAGATCAAATCATCAAGTCTCTCCACACACGGTTACAGAAGCGCCCTGACACGCCCTGCAGCAGCCACGCCCCCTCTGAGACAACAGACCAATCAGATTGCATCTCATTCGCGTCTGACGAGAGAGGCTCCACCAATGAGGATGTGGAGCTGTGCTCAGACAGTGAGTTTGCACAGGAGGAGGCGGAGCCCGAGCCCAAAGACTGTAAATATTTATGCTTACACACACAGAACAATGCATTATACTTACACACATAAAACAAAGTCAAAACCTTTATTATGTGTATGGGGTACTAAATACAATGAGATTCTTGTTTACTACATGTCATTTATATTTTAAAGGTGTATTTAATAGATTCAGTACTCAGATCTGGCAGCAACACAGTCTCAGGGTTTTAGTAACAGCTCCACCGTCTACAGGTGTTCTCACCGGACTCTTGTCCAGCTCACTGCCTCTGATCCAGACCCACAGCTGGTCTGATCACGCTGATCACATGACCTTTGCCCCCCTGACCTGCCACAGGCCACCGATGAGAAGTGAGCAGACGGCATGTGTGTGTGTTTGCCCCTGGCTGTCTGACTGAAGGGTCCTGCACACTGTGTGATTTCTCTAAATCCTCTGCGAATGCTGCTTGTCAGACTGTACGAACATGATCCCGATGTAATGCATGTCCCACTGTAGGATCTCAGTGGTCATTATGTCAGACTGTATAATGAAAACGGACGCAAGCAAGAGACTCGTACGGACTGAGTTTGACATCATCAATCCGGGACACGTTGGGTAACGGCGAGCCGCATCCACAGACACAACGGTATCTTGATTTGACGGTCGTCCTAGGAGAAGTCACTGCAGGATTGCCTCAAATCTTCTGCCAGAATTTTGTCCGAGGTGTAATTTGATCGCAGCGGTCATTAATCGGTTGTTGTGCACATGTCAAACTAAGGAACAAAGACTTCAGATTTTAGCCTAGGATCAGAGAAACCTTTTAGGATTTCACAATTTGTCTCAGACGGCCAAACCGTGGCCAAAATCGCACAGTGTGCACCGGCTTAACACAGTTTGAGGACAGATTTGAACACTCAGATTCTTAATGCATCTCAAGCTTTGATGTGTGACATGCTGTGAATGATCTGAAGTGTCATGAAACCCACAGGTTATACATTTAGAGACGCTCCCATAACATGTGCGGCATCATTCATTTATTCCTGAGTTATTATAAATACATAACCTGGCGAATTCTGTTGCTCTCATCTGCTAGAAAGCAGCAGATCTCTCGCTGTGATCCGATCATGAGTAAGCCAGTGGCTCCGCTGATTTTCAGCAAATATTGTCTCCAACACCGCATCTACATCTGTTAATGTTTCATGATATAATCAAGTACAGTAATCATTCATTTTATTTTAGACGGGCAGGCAGAGTAAAGAGTCTGGATTGGCTGTGATGTTACGGAGCTGAAGCACGTCCCCGGTCGTAAACATCGAGTTTGATTTGGCATTTTCTGTTGTTATTAAATACATACTTTGTGCTGATATGATGATGTTTGGAGGGTTTCCTTTGGGGCAGCGTATCTGTCCAGAAGAGCTGAGTGGCGAACAGCACCCGCCCCTAAACTCACTAAACACACCTCTTTGCTGTTCTTTGCCGTTTGAGCGCATGTGCCGATCATTAATGATGTTCTGAATCTGCTTCGCTCTTTCTCCAACAGCGTTCAGCGCGCCTCACTCGCTCTCCAGCTATCAGCTGACCGCACACACGCCCCGCTCCATCCATTACACGCCTGTATCCCATCATGCACTGGGAAAGAGTGGAGGCCCGTCTGTGCAGACAAATGCATTGTGGGACATGGAGAATATGATTCAGCCAATCAGAGGGTTAGATGGATCATCGTATTATCAGTCTGGCAACAGTCCATCAGGTGTGTGTGTGTGTGTGACTATTGCAGCTCAATTAGAGGGTTAAATAAAAGCAAACTGTGAATAACAAGAACAAGTTAAGAGAAAAAACATTTTCATATCCATTGCCGTGATTATGATGTGGTGATTTTGACAGGTGTGGACGTGATTGAGGAGCATCTGAGAGAGATTCGATCTCTGCGCCAACGACTGGAAGATTCCATCAGAACCAACGAGAGATTGAGACAGCAACTGGAGGGACGCCTGGCCACCGCGGCGAGAGACACAGGTGTGTGTGTGAGTGTGTGTGTGTGTGTGTGTGTGTGTGTGTGTGTGTGTGTGTGAGTGTGTGTGTGTGTGAGTGTGAGTGTGTGTGTGTGTGTGTCTGTGTGAGTGTGAGTGTGTGTGAGTGTGTGTGTGTGTGTGTGTGTGTGAGTGTGAGTGTGTGTGTGTGTGTGTGTGTGTGTGTGTGTGTGTGTGTGTGTGTGAGTGTGAGTGTGTGTGTGTGAGTGTGTGAGTGTGAGTGTGTGTGTGAGTGTGTGTGAGTGTGTGTGTGTGTGAGTGTGAGTGTGTGTGTGTGTGAGTGTGTGTGTGTGAGTGTGTGTGTGTGTGTGTGTGTGTGTGTGTGTGTGAGTGTGAGTGTGAGTGTGAGTGTGAGTGTGTGTGAGTGTGTGTGTGTGTGAGTGTGAGTGTGTGTGTGTGTGTGTGTGTGAGTGTGTGTGTGTGTGTGTGTGTGTGTGTGTGTGTGTGAGTGTGTGTGTGTGTGTGTGTGTGTGTGTGTGAGTGAGTGAGTGTGTGTGTGTGAGTGAGCGTGTGTGTGTGTGTGTGAGTGTAAGTGTGTGTGGGTGAGCGTGTGTGTGAGCATGTGTGTGATTGTGTGTGAGTGTGTGTGTGTGTGTGAGCATGTGTGTGATTATGTGTGTGTGTGTGTGTGTGTGTGTGAACGTTGTCTGAGCGTGTGTGTGTGTGTGTGTGTGTGTGTGTGTGTGTGTGTGTGTGTAAGTGTGTGTGTGTGTGTGTGAGCGTTGTCTGAGCGTGTGTGTGTGTGTGTATGTGAGTGTAAGTGTGTGTGGGTGAGTGTGTGTGTGAGCATGTGTGTGATTGTGTGTGAGCATGTGTGTGTGTGTGTGTGTGTGTGTGTGAGCATGTGTGTGTGTGAGCATGTGTGTGTTCTTTATTGCATAACGACAGTGTTTAAATTGTCTGTGTGATTGTCTACAGATGTAAGAACCACTTCAAACAAACTAATGGCTCATCACTGGTGTGTGTGTGTGTGTGTGTGTGTGTGTGTGTGTGTGTGTGTGTGTGTGTGTGTGTGTGTGTGTGTGTGTGTGTGTGTGTGTGTGTGTGTGTGTGTGTGTGTGTGTTTGACAGTGGCTCCAACCAATATCTTTATCCAGAGTCATGATGCAGTCAGTCAACTGACCAAGGAAGTCAGAGCATTAAAGGAGGAAAATCTGACCCTAGAGTCCAGGTTACAAGCCAGCAGAGGTACACACTGCCAATGCCATTCCACTAATGCCAGCATCATGTTCGAGTCTATTCAAAAGAATGTTGTGGTCGATGGTATCAAATGCAGCGCTAAGATCGAGTAACACTAATAGAGAGATACAGCCACGATCGGATGATAAGAGTAAATCATGTGTAACTCTGATGAGAGCAGTCTCAGTGCTATGATACGCTCTAAATCCTGACTGGAAATCCTCACAGATACCATTTCTTTCTAAAAAGGAGCATAATTGTGAAGACACTGCCTTTTCAAGTATTATTGACAGAAAGGGTAGATTTGAGATTGGTCTATAATTGACTAATTCTGTAGGATCAA
>CM042244.1:60481084-60533584 GCA_023566225.1 Romanogobio albipinnatus
AAGCCCCGCACACGCACCCGGCCATCCCCGTGATGTAGAAGAACACGTGATCATCAGAGCAGGCCACCTTCTTCCATTGCTCCGTGCTCCAGTTCTGATGCTCGTGCCACTGTTGGTGCTTTGGGCGGTGGACAGGGGTCAGCATGGGCAGCCTGACTGGTCAGCGGCTGTGCCGCCCCATACTCCTCAAACTGAGATGCTCTGTGTGTTCTGAGCCCTTTCTATCAGAACCAGCATTAACTTCTGGAGCAGTTTGAGCTCCAGTAGCTCGTCTGTTTGATCGGACCACACGGGCCAGCCTTCGCTCCCCACGGGCATCAATGAGCCTCGGCCGCCCATGACCCTGTGGCCGGTTCTCCACTGGTCCTTCACTTTTGATAGAGACTGACCACTGCAGACCGGGAACACCCCACAAGAGCTGCAGTTCTGGAGATGCTCTGACCCAGTCGTCTAGCCGTCACAATCTGGCCCTTGTCAAACTCGCTCAAATCCTCACGCTTGCCCATTTCTCCTGCTTCTGACACATCAACTCTGAGGACAACATGTTCACTTGCTGCCTAATATACCCCACCCACAGAGATCATCAATGTTATTTACATCATGTTCATAATGTTATGCCTGATCGTTGTATATTGTCATTATGAAATAAAATGACTCGTGTCACGATGGAAGTATATTTTGCTAGAAATAATGATACAAATTGAAACAATAGAGCAAAGATACAGAGGAAATAAACATTGCTTAAGTCTTCAGGTAATATAATAATCAAATAAAACATCATGTTTTCTGCATGAAGGAAATATAAACAGAGATCTAGTGAAGTTTAGTCAGAAGCAGTGGATGACTTTCTCCTGATGTTTGAAAACTCTAACCTGTGCTAACATGAATGCTCGCCAAATTGTACATTTTTACATATTTCTGTGTATTTAATGCGACGTCCAAAAGTAAACTTTCCTTTTCTACAGAGAAAACAGCACAAGCTCTATAATGATTTTTAACATCAGCACGTCCCACTGTGGACTGCATTATCACATTGACTAACTGGGAGGAACTGGATTTATAATAAACCACAAAACCCGAAAATAATAGCAGAGCAGAACGCGGCACGATTATTATTGTCCTGTTTCAAAATCACTAGAATCTGAAAGTAATGGTTGATTGACAGCCTAACGTGTGAACCCTGTCCGAGCGCTGATGTGGCGCTGATCCGACGGCTCTGAACACATCCAATCAGAAGCTTTAGTGTGATGATGTCATCAGAGCTCTAACCAACACGTCTGTCTTACAGTGTCCCGCACGCGAGATGTGCTGAGAAAGGCCCGAGCCAATCTGGAGGTGAGTGTTGGGTCAGTTGTGTTGGGTCAGTTGTGTTGGGTCAGTTGTGTGGGGTCAGTTGTGTTGGGTCAGTTGTGTTGGGTCAGTTGTGTGGGGTCAGTTGTGTTGGGTCAGTTGTGTGGGGTCAGTTGTGTTGGGTCAGTTGTGTGGGGTCAGTTGTGTTGGGTCAGTTGTGTGGGGTCAGTTGTGTTGGGTCAGTTGTGTTGGGTCAGTTGTGTGGGGTCAGTTGTGTTGGGTCAGTTGTGTTGGGTCAGTTGTGTTGGGTCAGTTGTGTTGGGTCAGTTGTGTGGGGTCAGTTGTGTGGGGTCAGTTGTGTTGGGTCAGTTGTGTTGGGGTCAGTTGTGTGGGGTCAGTTGTGTTGGGTCAGTTGTGTGGGGTCAGTTGTGTGGGGTCAGTTGTGTGGGGTCAGTTGTGTTGGGTCAGTTGTGTTGGGTCAGTTGTGTGGGGTCAGTTGTGTTGGGTCAGTTGTGTTGGGTCAGTTGTGTGGGGTCAGTTGTGTTGGGTCAGTTGTGTGGGGTCAGTTGTGTTGGGTCAGTTGTGTTGGGGTCAGTTGTGTGGGGTCAGTTGTGTTGGGTCAGTTGTGTGGGGTCAGTTGTGTTGGGTCAGTTGTGTTGGGGTCAGTTGTGTGGGGTCAGTTGTGTTGGGTCAGTTGTGTTGGGTCAGTTGTGTGGGGTCAGTTGTGTTGGGTCAGTTGTGTTGGGTCAGTTGTGTGGGGTCAGTTGTGTTGGGGTCAGTTGTGTGGGGTCAGTTGTGTTGGGTCAGTTGTGTTGGGTCAGTTGTGTGGGGTCAGTTGTGTTTGTCCCTCATCCTGAATCTCCACCTCCTTCTGTCTCTCCTCCATTTCTCTCCTTTTCTCCGAGTGTTTCCAGAAGAATGAGCTCAGGATTTCCTCTCTAAGCTCCTCCTCTTCCTCCCTTTGCCATGGTAACGGTCAGTTTTGTGCTGTGTGCATGTCCGCTCTTGCCATCAGTCGTGTTGCATCATGGGTTGGATCACATGTTTGAGTTACTCGTGATTATACATCACGTGACGGATGTCAGTCCGGTGTTCTGTACCTTCTGATGATCCTCTCTGCTGTAACTCTACAGCCATCTGACACACACACACACACGCACGCACGCACTTACTGACCGAACTCAGTGATAAAAGCGGAGACATTGTTTCATATCAGATGTATCAAAGCTTACTGTGATTATGGGATGTCAGAGTGAAGTTTCTTCATCAGATGTAAGCAGATCTCGGTTCATCAAAATGAAGATTAATATGAGAACTCAATATTGTCATTCCAGTCCGAGCGTCTCAATGCTTCCTGTTGTAGTTTATCATGTCATGGCATGAAGAACCAGTCAAACACACCAGCAGAGAAACGCCAGTGTTCCAGTGAATGAGTTCAGCCCTCTAAAACTAAACATGTGACCCTTGACCTCAGCACCAGTCCTGCGTCTCACGGGTAAATCTGTGCCAATATCCAACTATACATCCTGTGGGTCAAAATGATCCATTTCTCCTTTATGCCAGAAATCCTCAGGATATTGAGATCCCGTTCCATGAAGATATCGTGTGAAGTTCCGACTGTAAATATATCATAAATGTATTATTAATAGTAACAGGCATCGCTAAGGCCTTCATTTGGACACTTTAAAGGAGATTTTCTCAATCTTTAGATTTTTTTTGCACCCTCAGAGTTTCAAATATTGTCCAATCCCAACAACACAAATCCACCCTTATGACTGGTTTAGTGCTCCAGGGTCACAAATATCCCTTCATCCGTAAATATTGTATACAAATGCATGTTGGAACAGCGTGTGTGTGTGTGTGTGTGAGTGAGTGAGTGAGTGAGTGTGTGTGTGTGTGTGTGTGAGTGAGTGAGTGTGTGTGTGTGTGTGAGTGTGAGTGTGTGTGTGAGTGAGTGTGTGACCCTGATGTTATTCTGATGATCATCTCGAGCGATTCTGCAGTGATTGAGGATCTTTCTCTCTGTTCTCCAGGTGAAGCCTCCGCGGGCTCTTCTGCTCGGGCTCGCGTGACCCCTGCGTGCCCTGAGATCACCATGGAAACAGCCGGTCTGCAGCAGCCCAAGTTCCTTCAGCTCACCGCCTCCCGCTAAACCAGCCAACACTGCTAACCCGCCCGCCGTACCCGCCTCTGACCTCTTCCTTTAACAGCGGGCGGCTGAACTCCAGATGCCCATTGATCAGTGTTTACCTCCCGCGCGAGACACACACACACACACACTCTTTACTGTGTGCGACAGAAACTGCCACTGAATCCCTGGAGCGTCTCAGGGCTTTGGGCAGCAGGACTGAATAAGGCTCGTCCCCTGAAGCATGTGTTCCGCTCGTGTAATGTTTCGCAGTCAGTGTTATTATGATTGTTGCCACTGACTGACGTGTGTTTAGTGTTTGCATGAAGGACGTCGGTTAGAAATAACACGCCTGTTTTTCTGAGGCGAGGCTCACCAAACACGCCAAAGTTTGCATCGTTCCCTCATTTCCCTGTCGCTGTAGGTGGCGTCGACTTCTGTGTGTGAAGTATGAGCTTTACGCCACACACACGCGCGCACGCGCACACACACACACACACGCACACACACACACACACACACACACACACGCACGCACGCACTCTCTCACACACACACGCACGCACACACACGCGCACACACGCACACGCGCACACGCACACACACACACACACACACTCACACGCACACACACACACACACAGTTCACAAGTGAGTTAAGAGGACACACAGAAAGTTGAGACTTCCTGCAATTGAGAAAAGTAAGTTGACGTTGATCTGTGCAAATATGATCAAAGATCTGAACTAGAGATTGCAAACTTTGGCAGAGGATTGGTGGGACCAGAGCTGATGATGTCACGATCACGCAGCCAATCACATCGCAGCTGTTTCTTTACCGCTCTTAGATTTGTGCTGTATCATTTCTTTGAGAGCTGTACATAATCTCTGTTGTCCTAGTTTTGCAGTGTGGGTGAGTATAGTCAACACTTGCTATAGATCTTCAGAAGATGTGCAATAGCCATTTGATGATGTGTGACATCATAGAGATGCATTTCCTGTGTACATTACACCGGTTTATGAACTGTAGAAGTGGCCTAAAGTCCTGCAGAGTTGCCTTGCCTCTAATCTCCTGATAGGATGAACACATAAGCCTGTCAGTGAGTGTTGCTTTGCCTTGAGTTCTCCTCGTGAGAAGTGCGATCTCAGTCTCTAATGGCCTTGTGTTCGGGTCACAGATACTGATGTGACGTTAGGAGGAACGACCAAAGCCAGAGACGAATCAGCAGCGAATGTGAATCAGTGTATTTAGTGCTTGAAGGCTCATTTGTTGCCATAGTTACTGATGTGATGTAACAAAGGATTGCCGACGCGAGAGCCAATCAAACTCTGCGTCTGAAGCTGCTGAACATGTGCCATGAGTTATGAAAGCTGCTTTTGGAATTTAAACATCAATAAACAATAGAAATGCGTTCATTTTCATTTCTGTACATTTCTATTTTTGAATGAAAACAAAGAAACTCAACCAGAAAGGTTCCCTTTATTATTATCATCTATAATGCATAGCTCAACGTCACATAATTCAAGTTAGTGGATTTCCCCTCAAAACAATATCCCATAAAGCCTTTAAAGCTGTGATGTTGGAAATCATATCACACACACGACTAAAGCCAGCGTTATGATGTTTGGAGAATGAATCTTCAACGCCACAGCAAACAAATCAAATCCTCATCATCACCAAACAGTGTTCAGGCTTGGGTCCTGATGAGGTCACAAATCACATGTTAAACATTTGATATCGACGATGGCCAGAAATGATAAAGCCAACCTTTACACACTACAAATAAAGACAAGCGTGCCTCCAGACGCATGCGGACGCCCATCCGATCTTAAAGCTATAAAACATTCAAGAGAATTGAGTCCAGCGTGAGAACACAGATCCTGAATCCCACTGGGATCCCACTGAATGTCCTGAACACAGATCCTGAATCCCACTGGGATCCCACTGAATGTCCTGAACACAGATCCTGAATCCCACTGGGATCCCACTGAATGTCCTGAACACAGATCCTGAATCCCACTGGGATCCCACTGAATGTCCTGAACACAGATCCTGAATCCCACTGGGATCCCACTGAATGTCCTGAACACAGATCCGGAATCCCACTGGGATCCCACTGAATGTCCTGAACACAGATCCTGAATCCCACTGGGATCCCACTGAATGTCCTGAACACAGATCCGGAATCCCACTGGGATCCCACTGAATGTCCTGAACACAGATCCTGAATCCCACTGGGATCCCACTGAATGTCCTGAACACAGATCCTGAATCCCACTGGGATCCCACTGAATGTCCTGAACACAGATCCGGAATCCCACTGGGATCCCACTGAATGTCCTGAACACAGATCCTGAATCCCACTGGGATCCCACTGAATGTCCTGAACACAGATCCTGAATCCCACTGGGATCCCACTGAATGTCCTGAACACAGATCCTGAATCTCCGGCTGACACTGGGCGTCCACACACTCTGGGCCAATAGAGTGTCTGTGTATCATCAGAACATTTGTAACAGATCTAAAATAAAGAACCCTCCCAGTGAAACACAGATAAAGTGCTCGTCTGTACAGTGTCAAGGTGAAACACACACACACACACACACACACACACAGTTTGTGACATTCTGTGATGGTTTTCGTCCAGTCCACTCCTAAAGTCTGACCATCAGCGATGATGTGAAAGTCCTGAAGCGATAGGCGAATCGCCGCTGCTGCTGAAACTTCCTCTGGTTCTGAGAGCACACATGCGCGTCTTCCCTCGGTTTATTACATGAATTATGACTATAAAAGCTTAAAATGAAACATTACATTCAAATCTGTGTAAAACTCAAAACTTGACCTCACTTTGATTTATATGCAGTTTTTAAATGCAGGAATCCTGTTCGACAGAAATTCATGAAGCGCCTTTTGGGCAGAGCAAAATCTGGCCCTCAAGATTACAATCGCTAAAATCTGCCCCTAAGACGACACACACAGGAAGTTCAGATGTGCTTGTGCTGCATGTGTGAGGACAGGAGATCAAACACACACACTCACACACACCTGCTGAAGTCTCCAGCTGACAGATCCAGCGTGCGGTACGCGGGTCAGTAGAGCAGACTACAGTGGGGCGGACCGCACAGGAAGTGCTCCAGAGCTCATTGGATAGGCTTGTACAGAAGAGACGTCACATATTTCTTCTTATAGCGGTGAGTAGCACTGAGAACCATCACCCCATCCTGAGACAGGAGACATGCGTCAGTTCTCTAGCATCACATGGGAATGTGTGTGACAGCAGGCGTGAGATGTACCTTTATGGAGAGCGCGTACAGATGATTCAGCATCACGTGATTGGGCTCTGGCAGCAGGGCGGGATCACACTGAAACACACAAACATGTGACACTGCCACAGTAAAGCCCTGACCGATGCTCACTGGGGGATTCCCCCATCGTCAGAAATCAAATTCAGGCCCTGAATGAATGTCTGTAAAATTCCCTATAAATAATTCTACATGATAAAAGAAGGGTTCAGAGAGATCGGTGTGTGTGATCGTATCGCAGAAGCTGCTTCCTGTGATCGGCTCCAACAATCCTGATCGGAGCACGCTTACAGAAAACACAAGCAGTTTTATTAATAATGTCACCAGAATGTGTTTTAAAGCAGCACTAGGAAACTTTTCAACCTTCATAATATATTCTCAAGACTCTTGTGATGATGCATGGACGTCCAATAGGACACGTCTGCCACAGCCGGACGGGTCTGGATCGTGTTTAATCGTACTTTTAAACTTCGGGTTTCGGGGAGTAACCCGACTGCTTTACGGCGTATATGTCACTCCCACCATCACCTCCTTAACTCCGGCCGTGCGAGGGTTAGGGTTAGCCGATGTCTAAACGGCGTGTACACGTTAGGTAGGGGCTTCATTCTTGCAAGTAAATACATAAGACATACAAAATCCTATTCTAGGATGCCTAACATGTCTGTGATATTTGTTTATTTGTCTTGCCTCAAGCTATAATGCAAATCGATTTTTCAAAGATTCATCTATGGTAGCTTGATATTATATTGACGATATATGGTTATGACCTACCACTCAAACACTGAACTGAAGGATCATATAGATTCTGTAAAACACTAACCAGTAGACTCGACTGCTATAATGACGCTGGCTTGTAAACGTGAGCATCGCGATCATTTGGCGTTTGAAAAAAAAAAAAAAACCCATGAAATGATATTCATATGACATGCTGAGACATACGCCACTGTCCCTGGGATGAAGACGCGAGCAGAACACCTGCAGTGCTCAGGGCTATCAGAGTGTCATTGCAACACATCCCCTGATGCAGGAGGACAGAGTTTACCACAGTAGTAGAGGACAATACTGTTCCCCAACTGTAGGGGGACCCGAGAGCAGAACCTGCCTAGAGCTGCTTTAGTTAAGGTAAAAAAGAAAAGTTGTGTTTAATATAGTTTTGCTGCTGTTGAAATGGATTTTAAAACATATTGTATCAACAAAAGTATCGTCAGGAACCTGTATCGAGGATTCGACATTGGCACCGGAGCGAAAGATCTGGAACAATACCCAGCTCTACATGTGCCTAAATGATCACGGTTTGTTTTTGAGCATTTGCTTGGCCTTATCGTTTGAGGGAGAATTGGGGGACTTTGGGTCAGCCTCTTATTATGATGGGCCGACCGATAAAGGGAGAGGGCGGCCATTTAAAACAAACAGATGTTTGGTTTTGGTGGCATGTTTTTTGGCTCACATGTTGACTTTGGAGCATGTGCCCGCTCTGGGATATACGGGACTATCCTCTGGAGACGCTTTACAGCTGCAGGATACTGGCCCTGAACCAGTGGATTTATTCCTATTCTCTTTTCTTGTGGACATTGTTTTTCCATCAGGACACCTAACCTATCCCAGAGCAGAAGAGGACAGCTGAGCATCATCTTCTTTCTTGTCTTATAGCGGTTGTGCTGTGGGCCTACTCATGAACGGTTCTATATGGACTCATTTATCGGAGTTTGTCCACAGATTGTGTGTTTGCCAGTGTTTAAGCTGCTTTACATTTTCAGTCCAGTTTCTGGGGGTCTTGATGTGGTTGAACTCATGCTGTGTTTAGTGTATAGTCAAACTTCTGCAAAAACATTCTGTGTGATCGGACCCTTTCTTATTTCATTAAAGGGGTCACGAGAAATCAAATATTCTGATCTAATCTGACCTCTGACCTGTAATGTTTGCCTGAATCTGTGTGTCTGTTGGCCAGAGGAGAACTGAGCGACTGAGTCTGGTTTCTCCCGAGGGTTTTTCTCCTGCTGGAGTTTGGGTTTGTGCCACAGTCACCTTCGGCTGGCTCAGTTTGGGACGGTGAATATTCACCCATATCACTGATCCGCCCACATTAACACTGTATGAGAACTGAACTGAGCTGATGACATCACGGCTGTACCGCCCAATCACATCCTGTTGCATTATTTTCCTGTTACCACTGAAGCTGCTGTCAAGTCAAGTCAGCTTTATTTATGAAGCGCTTTATCACTGCAGATCGTCTCAGAGCAGCTTCAGTGTTAGACAGAATCTGATTCGCCGGACAGCCGCTCCGGAGAAAACCGTGATGTCATCATTATAGTGTGGGCATTAGATCAGTAATTTAGTTTAAATGGTTAATTTAGTTTAATAATTAGTTTTATTTGGATATTTAGTTCCCCAGCTGAGCACGCCAAGCCAGACAATTTGCTGTGAAACAATCGGCATTGTAGGGGCGTAACAATACATCGTGTCACAATATATCGCAGTACAATAGTTCCTGTGCAGTTCACCTGAAATAAACATCTGAGTTTTACAGAGTTTTAGTGTCAGTTCTACATTAAACTACTATATATAATGCTGAATATAATGTATAATAATGCAATGGGAGAATGTTTTGGGGTCCTGATCACGCCAAGTGTCTTTCGTTACCAGTAAAAAGTGGCCAAGATCATTTTTAATACATCTAGTCAGTGACAGAGTGAAAACATATTCTGTAATTTCATCTTCAGAATCATGAACATGTTTATTCTGCGGTCCTCACTGTCCAAGCCTGTTCATCTCCAGCCCAAATGTTACACTAAATATAGCATTTCAATCAACAGTAAACACGTCTGTTAACCTTTTACCATATGTCTCGGTGTATCACAATAATATCGTATCGTGATGTCAGTATCATATCGTGACATGAGGGCATTGCTACACCCTAACTGTATAATAAAGGAGACTTGACTTCATGCGTTTAAGAGTGCCATTAACACATCCTGTAAGTTTCAGAGCTTAAAACGTCCTCATTATAAACAAAGCATTTATCTAATCAATCTCTAAAAACCGCTCGTTTTGATCTGTGACGTCACATGGGCAAATACATTTGCATAAACCCGCCTCCAGAGCAAGACACTGTCCAATAGTTTCACATCATCTCATCATAGGCCCCGCCCACTGGCGTTCAGTCACTTAACGCTGACGTTTGCTACACTAGATGTGTCAAACAGAAGCCATTATAATGAGCGTAGTTTAAACCGCTGGCCCAGACGTCAGAGGACCCCAGTGTCGGAAACCAGTGGGCGTGTACATTAATGGCGTCCCAGATGGCGTCTGATTATATGTTTGAAATGTTAGTTGATGATTTAGTGTCCCCAACTGAGCACGCCAAGCCAGAGGCAACAGTGGCAAGGAAACCAAACCCCATCAGGAGCAGAATGGAGGAGTGCAGCGAATAAACAGCGAGTGGCCGCTGATACGGTTTCCTATGCAGTGACGTTAGCCAATCATAACAGTGGGCGTTTACTGACAGCCTTCAACGATTCAGGGGCTCAGAATGGAGGAAAAGGGATATTTTTCTGCATATGTTTTCATTAACATTATAAGTGAACCTCAAAGAACATTAAAATAATCAATGTCATGTCCCCTTTAATGGCTCTTCTGTTTAACCCCGAGCTCTTCTGAACTGAATCAGAGATCATTAGAGGGCAAAGTCTTGTTGAATGTGTGTTTTAACTTTTTCTTTTTACCATTACTGGCATATTTTTATTCTCTTGACGCTTTGATAATATGTTAAATCATAAGTCGGAAGGGTTCTCACTGATATGTTGGTGTCTTTGTTGAGGATGACTTGTAGCAGGTGTGGCGGCAGGATGGGCGGGGCTTTGAAGCGTTCCTCGGGTTTGAACATGTACACTTCCTGTCCGTACGGCCCAGGTGGAGAGCTGGACAGATCTACACACACACACACACACAACCGTCACATTAACAAATGACCACGTGCTGGATCTTCTCTACTGAAGCACATCCACATGTGATCATTCTCACCGGACGTATCGGAGCACTCGAGCGAGTCCACCTGCAGCGCGTCAAACACCTCGAAATCCGATTTCTTCACATGGATCAGATTGTTAATGGTGCCCAACTGACTGGTGACAACCGGCTGAAGAGAAAACACAAAGAAATGAGTTCATCATCAAACCCCAAACCCGTGTGAGCACCAAAGACCATGACCACGAGCAGGGAGGTCATGTCTGAGCCCGACCTACGCTAATTAATATGCAATTACACAGCAAATTATATCTGCATAAATTATGTTAAGAGATTATGATTTTAATGTACGAATATTAAATGATTGAAACTCAAAATAGCAGTCGGTGTTGGCAAGTCTCCGTCTTCATGCGGGAGTTAAATCACTTTATCTAACCGATTCGTACAAGAATCCTAAAAGCCCACCCAACTTAGCAAACGACTGTCAATGTTTAGCCAAACTGAAACATTTACTCGTCTGATTCGCTGAGGAACAAAACACGCTCGGTCCTGCTAACAGAGCACAAACAGAATGTGTGTGTCTATGAAACATTAGTGTTTGTGCAGATGTTGGGAAAACAGCAGCCGTGCTTGAGTGATGGCGTTATAAATCTGTAAAACTAAACATATATAAATAACATATTTCTGACCATACTGAGACGAGAGTGAGACGAGAGCGAGCGCTCAACTCTTCAGAACGCATCATTCAGAGGACAAAGATTATAAATGATCATTCTCTGTAAAGAAATGAAACGGAAACAGTGAGAATTGATCAGGATCTTTGTAAATGTTTCGCTCTTTAGGGCTAATGAAGCTGTTTAAAGTAGTCATGTGATCACGTTTCTCTGTGTGAACTAAAGATGAATATGATTTTACACACTTTGATTATGAAGCTGACAGTCGGAGGATATTTAGGATATTTTATTTCTCTTTAGCTGACTGGCCTGTTAATGTCCCTCGCTCGCACTGGACAGAGGAACTGCGGCTCATCATTTCTGATGTAACTGAACCAATCAAACGAGCGTAAACCAGTAAAGGCCTTTGCACACTGAGTCCGAAATTTTCACATGCGTTTTTTCGTATTTCGTAAAAATTGGTCCCGCACAGAGACCTTGCACACTGAGCCCGATGCGTATTAATGAATGCATTACGAAAAAACACAAAACAATACAAAATGGCGTCTTCAAGTAGTGAGGATGATTTTTTGTCTTGTCTCTTCTTAAAAAGAGAAAAAGAAAGAGGAAATAATGGTTCCATCATCCACTCCTGCGATCGCGTAGAGAGGAAGGAGAGCTCCGCCTCCATTTACGCCAGGCGGTGTGTGAAGAGAGCTCAGAGGATCATCAGAGACTCTAGCCACCCGAACCATGGGCTGCTCTCACTGCTGCCATCAGGCAGACGGTACCGCAGCATCAGAACACGCACCAGCCGACTCCAGAACAGCTTCTTCCCACAAGCAATCAGACTACTTAACTCCTGATCCATCAGGATCATAACACACACTGACAGAATATCACTCAGCACAACCCACTGTAGATACACACACATTATATACACATTTATTTATCATATAGCGTATCTATTGCACTTTGGATTTCAATTTTTCAATCTGTGAATAATATTTTATACTGTACATTGTATATTATTATTATTATTATAGCGTAATGTATATTGTTTAGTGTATGTTTAGTGTATATTGTTTAAAGTATATGTATATTGTAAGTATGTGTATATTGTTTAAAGCTGTGAGAACTGCACTCACATTGTGTAAATTATTTATTGTTTATTGTAGTGTATACTGTGCTGTGAGTAATTGTGTGCGCATCAGATGTGTAATCTGTTGTTGCTTAAATGTTGTACATGTCATGTCATGACTGCTATGTTACTCGGAACTGCACCTAAGAATTTCACCTGCTGTTGCACTTGTGCATATGGCTGTGTGACAAATAAAGTGATTTGATTTGATTTGATTTGATTTGATCAAGGATCTGCGGGATTCTCCAGACCGATCCAACGTTTCCTTCAGACGGTCAGCGGCTCCGTTTGAGGCTTTGCTAGCGATACTGGAGCCACATATTAAAAAGAGGACCACCAATCTCTGTGAATCAATTGATCCTAGGGATCCGCACGCGCACACACACACACACACGGTTTACAGGGACTTGGTGTGCTATAATTATAGCTGTGATATAATAATATTAGTAGTATTTTTGACACAATAATATTTGCAGGCTATATATAATTGTAGGCATCTGAGCACTGGCGATTCATTCCTCAGCACTGCCAGCGGTTGGGCATCAGATTCAGCTGTAGATGGAAAAACAGATGCGAAAAACGCAGAAAATCGAACCTGTTCCGAATTTTTTTGTGACGGACGAAAGTTTCGGAGGCAGTGTGCAAGCGTGACGGACATAACGTGCGGTCGAATTTATTTTTGGACGTGCGAAAATTTCGCATGCGAATAATCAGACTCAGTGTGCAAAGGCCTTAAAGGAGGAGGCACAGTCCAGCCCAATGGAGAGTCCGGCCTTGAGCAACACATCTCTCTCTCTCTCTCTCTCGCTCTCTCTCTTGAGCACAGAGTGATGCGTCCGCTGTCCTGTGGTTTTACACCTTTGACCTCCATAATGGTCATCATTTCTTGCATTTGTTTGTACAGTGGTGATGCTTACAATAGGAAGCTGTGTTCATAAGTCATGTGACAGTTTACATGCAGGCCATTGTGTAGATATAGTCACCTCAGACGGGTCATGAAGCCACTGGCCATCAACAAAGAACTTGTACTGATGTTCCCCCTCAGGAAGGTCCAAGATTGCAACAAAATCATTATGGCTTCAAAAAGAGAGGAACAAGAGAAATCACCACACAGGCATGAAAACGAATGGAATAACGTGTGCGCTTCTGTTGATGGCGGCGGGGGCACACCTTTTATTGAGCGGGATCTTGCTGCTCCAGTTGTTGAAGGAGCCGGTGATGTAGACCTCTCTTCCTCCTCCGGCCCAGCGGATCACGGTCGGGCGAGCCTGAGAGCTCGTCTTCACCATGTCATCTAAATCTGGGGCGAAGTCCTTCTCACCCGGCGCCTGCAGAACACACGTGCTTTAGCTGCTGACCCAAAGGCTGCGTTTACACTTAGCATTAGCCTGTCCTGGGGCAGAGGCGGGCGAGGACGCGTGATCGGATCTGTGTCATGTAAACGCAATCCATCCAATCTGCATTCAGAGGCGACGTCACGTGACTGTCAGAAACTAAACGTACTTGAACTATATAACGATAAACGTTGATCTTTAAAACCATGATACCGTGTGTCCCTATCTGAGCGAGGCGATGGCCTGTCCATCAGTCATGAGATCTTCTGAAGAGCTACACGCTGCTGAGCCTCTAGTCCTCCACCTGCACTCTTCTTCATAAATCACAAGATGTCCGTGATGCGCGTACCATAGATGATACAGTTAAAGTTGTTTTACGCTACGAAGCCATTTGAGCCTTTCAAACGCAGCGCCACAGACATCCTTTAAATATCGAGCGGGAAACAGTTATCTGGATACAGAGGACACTTAATGTGTCCCGATTGGCTAATGATCTCCCGGTGATCACATGTTAAGTGTAAACGCAGCCATAATCACACACTGTTGGTTCATTGGCCAGAACTGTAAGTAAGTAAAATGTATTTGTATAGCACATTTCACAGATAAAATCACAACAAAAGGAGGAATACACAACATTATAAAAACATTACAGTACTAATCGAAACGAGTAACAAAAACAATAGAAAAGAAATAAACAGAAATGCACAAAAGACCGGCCTGACCACCCTACAGTCCAGCTAAACGCCTCTTTAGATAGGAGAGTTTCCAACTGGGTTTTAAAATGTTCCACTGAGTCGAGGCAGCATTAGGAAGAGGCAATGCATCACAGCCGAGGTGCCACCGCTTGAAATGAACGGTCCCTCTAGTTTTAAAATGTGTGTGGGGGGCAGCTCAACATCTTTGCCCTGCTGATCTTAGACTAGGTGAGGACGTACAGCTGTATCAGCTCAGAGATGGAACCGGGCGCCTGTCCTTGTAGGGCTCTAAAAGTAAGAACCAAGTGAAGCTAAGACCGGTGTGATGTGTGCTCTTTTACTGGTGTGGGTTAAAACCCTTGCAGCAGAATTCTGGACAGTCTGGAGGTGGACAAATAAAAAGTCTGTTACAATAGTCTAAACGGGATGAGATAAAAGCATCAATGATCATCTCCAATTTGGCGTTTGAAACCAAGGCTCTTATTTTCGAAATGTTCCTTAATTGAAGGAAACAGTTTTTAATAAGTTGATTCGAGTGTTTCTTCAAGGACACGGCAGAATCAAAAACAACACCTCGGCAGACGAGCTTAGGGCAGCGATATGTTGTTTTATCTGAGGGATGCTTTGCTCAGTGTTTCAGTCTTAGCTGAGTTCAGGAGTAACAAGTTATCCTTTAGCCACTGCTTGATAGTGCTCAGCTGATTAAAGAAGACCGTTGATGTAACTCAGTAGAGTTAAAAGAGCAGAACAACTGAACGTCGTCTGCATACAGATGATAGGAAACATCAGTAAACTGCCAATTATCTGTCCTAGAGGCAGTATGTACAGAAGGAAAAGAATCGGTCCCAGGACAGAACCCTGAGGTACACCACTCAATAAACCTGCAGTATCTGACATGATCTGATTAATAAAGACACTAAAACTTCTACTGGAAAGGTTAGAGGTAAACCATTTTATAGCTGATTGAGATATCCCTACCAGATCCTGAAGTCTATTCATCAAAATATTATGATCAATAGTGTCAAAGGCAGATGTAAGGTCCAGTAAAACTAACACTGTATGCTTCCCAGAATCAGCTGACATCAAAATATCACACTGAGCGAGGGTTTCTCCATCCTGTCTCTGATGGAGTTTGGGTTCTTGCCTCCATCGCCTCTGGTTTGCTTAATCAGGGACACTAAATATTGTATGAGAACTGAACTGAGCTGGACGATGTAATAAATAAACTAAATTAATAACTAATGATAACTGAAATGACCCATCACTGAAGCTGGACTATGACACTATTTTCTTCTAGATCTGCTGTACAGCCAAATAACACATTTTGTTGCAATTATTTCCATTTTTACTGTAAAGTGGCTTTGATACAATCTTTGACTCGACTGACCCGTGACTCGACTGACCTGTGACTCGACTGACCCGTGACTCGACTGACCAGTGACTCGACTGACCCGTGACTCGACTGACCTGTGACTCGACTGACCCGTGACTCGACTGACCTGTGACTCGACTGACCAGTGACTCGACTGACCTGTGACTCGACTGACCTGTGACTCGACTGACCTGTGACTCGACTGACCAGTGACTCGACTGACCAGTGACTCGACTGACCTGTGACTCGACAGATCAGTGACTCGACTGACCAGTGACTCGACAGATCAGTGACTCGACTGACCAGTGACTCGACTGACCAGTGACTCAACAGATCAGTGACTCGACTGACCTGTGACTCGACAGATCAGTGACTCGACAGATCAGTGACTCGACTGACCAGTGACTCGACTGACCTGTGACTCGACTGACCTATGACTCGACTGACCAGTGACTCGACTGACCTGTGACTCGACAGATCAGTGACTCGACTGACCAGTGACTCGACAGATCAGTGACTCGACTGACCAGTGACTCGACTGACCTGTGACTCGACTGACCTGTGACTCGACTGACCTGTGACTCGACAGATCAGTGACTCGACTGACCTGTGACTCAACAGATCAGTGACTCGACTGACCAGTGACTCGACAGATCAGTGACTCGACTGACCTGTGACTCAACAGATCAGTGACTCGACTGACCTGTGACTCGACTGACCAGTGACTCGACTGACCTGTGACTCGACTGACCTGTGACTCGACAGATCAGTGACTCGACTGACCTGTGACTCAACAGATCAGTGACTCGACTGACCAGTGACTCGACTGACCAGTGACTCGACTGACCTGTGACTCGACAGATCAGTGACTCGACTGACCAGTGACTCGACTGACCTGACTCGACTGAACTGTGACTCGACAGATCAGTGACTCGACTGACCTGTGACTCGACTGACCAGTGACTCGACTGACCAGTGACTCGACTGACCTGTGACTCGACTGAACTGTGACTCGACAGATCAGTGACTCGACTGACCAGTGACTCGACTGACCTGTGACTCGACTGACCTGTGACTCGACTGACCAGTGACTCGACTGACCAGTGACTCGACAGATCAGTGACTCGACAGATCAGTGACTCGACTGACCAGTGACTCGACTGACCTGTGACTCGACAGATCAGTGACTCGACTGAACTGTGACTCGACAGATCAGTGACTCGACTGACCTGTGACTCGACTGACCTGTGACTCGACTGACCTGTGACTCGACTGACCTGTGACTCGACTGACCTGTGACTCGACTGACCTGTGACTCGACAGATCAGTGACTCGACTGACCAGTGACTCGACTGACCAGTGACTCGACTGAACTGTGACTCGACTGAACTGTGACTCGACTGAACTGTGACTCGACAGATCAGTGACTCGACTGACCTGTGACTCGACTGACCTGTGACTCGACTGAACTGTGACTCGACTGACCTGTGACTCGACAGATCAGTGACTCGACTGACCAGTGACTCGACTGACCAGTGACTCGACTGACCTGTGACTCGACTGAACTGTGACTCGACAGATCAGTGACTCGACTGACCTGTGACTCGACTGACCTGTGACTCGACAGATCAGTGACTCGACTGACCAGTGACTCGACTGACCAGTGACTCGACTGACCTGTGACTCGACTGAACTGTGACTCGACAGATCAGTGACTCGACTGACCTGTGACTCGACTGACCTGTGACTCGACTGACCAGTGACTCGACTGACCAGTGACTCGACTGACCTGTGACTCGACTGACCTGTGACTCGACAGATCAGTGACTCGACTGACCTGTGACTCGACTGACCAGTGACTCGACTGACCAGTGACTCGACTGACCTGTGACTCGACTGACCTGTGACTCGACAGATCAGTGACTCGACTGACCTGTGACTCGACTGACCAGTGACTCGACTGACCAGTGACTCGACTGACCTGTGACTCGACTGACCAGTGACTCGACTGACCTGTGACTCGACTGACCTGTGACTCGACTGACCTGTGACTCGACTGACCAGTGACTCGACTGACCTGTGACTCGACTGACCAGTGACTCGACTGACCAGTGACTCGACTGACCTGTGACTCGACTGACCTGTGACTCGACTGACCAGTGACTCGACTGACCAGTGACTCGACTGACCTGTGACTCGACAGATCAGTGACTCGACTGACCAGTGACTCGACTGACCAGTGACTCGACTGACCTGTGACTCGACTGAACTGTGACTCGACAGATCAGTGACTCGACTGACCTGTGACTCGACTGACCTGTGACTCGACTGAACTGTGACTCGACAGATCAGTGACTCGACTGACCTGTGACTCGACTGACCAGTGACTCGACTGACCAGTGACTCGACTGACCTGTGACTCGACTGACCTGTGACTCGACAGATCAGTGACTCGACTGACCTGTGACTCGACTGACCAGTGACTCGACTGACCAGTGACTCGACTGACCTGTGACTCGACTGACCAGTGACTCGACTGACCTGTGACTCGACTGACCTGTGACTCGACTGACCTGTGACTCGACTGACCAGTGACTCGACTGACCAGTGACTCGACTGACCTGTGACTCGACTGACCAGTGACTCGACTGACCTGTGACTCGACTGACCTGTGACTTGACTGACCAGTGACTCAGTGCTTGACAGCCGAGGTCATTATGTAAGAAAGTCTTGTTTACTCTTATATTTAAATCTCTGTTTAAACCGATGGTAATGAATAAAACACAGGCGAACTCAAGCACGAGTTCCTGATACTTCAGAGTGTTTGTGTTTATAAAGTGACTTGCTCTTGCATACTTTAGATTCTGGCCCATGTGTGTTGAAGATATTGGGGTCGTCTGTGCTGTCCATCATTTTGCCGGGCTCGAGGTCTTTATGGCCTCCGCTGTCTGACCGCTGTGCCTTCGGTCCGTGCCGGTCAGCAGACACACGGTCACTGGTGTTTCCCATGATGCTCTGCGGTCAGCCTTCACTACACAAACAAACCAACATTAGAACTGAGGTGAGAACATCTGACTGATGATGACACACACACACACACACACACACACACACACACACACACACATCCTCCAGCAGATTTAGAGGCTTCTGTGAACACATTCTCTGATGTATAATATACACTTTTATTAGCAGTCATGTCTTATATCTCATTAACTTTAGGTTTCGATATTGAGCTGCAAGAAAGAACAAAACTAACACTAAAACGCATCAAATGTCACTGAACGTCCAAACACTAGAAACAACCCCAGTAAACCCAGTACAACCCCAGTAAACGCCCTTAGAGACGCAGATGAGCTGTTATGAGTGTGTGAGGTTATATTTAGCCTCTGTGAGATCAGTGCTAGCTGTTAGCATGCAGCGATATAGTTTCCGTCGGATCAGAAGTGCCTGATGAGACACACGGACACACACACACACACACACACACACACACGGACACACTGTGAGCTGTTAAGCGTTAGGGTTAGGGTTAGATGTGACCACAGGGCGATCAGTACCGTACACGGATCAGAACGAATATTATTCCCAATGCTGCGAACACCTGAACTGTAACAACATCCTGCAGCCTGACAGCTACGGCGAGCCGAGGGGTCCAAAACACGTCCCGGATTACGAAACGCGCTCTGACTCAAGTTCTCCAGCTTCATTTCGTTTATAAATGATTTCATCGCATTTAGACATGCATACTTTCACCAGTGGCGCAGAAGATAATACAAACTAACCTTTTTCACTGGGAAAATATGAAGAATTAAAAAAAAAAAAATCTGTAATGTGACAAAAACCCCAGTAAATATTGCCCTCCATCACTGATGTGCCCGCATTAACCCTCCATCACTGAAGGGCCCGCATTAACCCTCCATCACTGAAGGGCCCGCATTAACCCTCCATCACTGATGTGCCCGCATTAACCCTCCATCACTGAAGGGCCCGCATTAACCCTCCATCACTGAAGGGCCCGCATTAACCCTCCATCACTGAAGGGCCCGCATTAACCCTCCATCACTGATGTGCCCGCATTAACCCTCCATCACTGAAGGGCCCGCATTAACCCTCCATCACTGAAGGGCCCGCATTAACCCTCCATCACTGAAGGGCCCGCATTAACCCTCCATCACTGAAGGGCCCGCATTAACCCTCCATCACTGATGTGCCCGCATTAACCCTCCATCACTGAAGGGCCCGCATTAACCCTCCATCACTGAAGGGCCCGCATTAACCCTCCATCACTGAAGGGCCCGCATTAACCCTCCATCACTGAAGGGCCCGCATTAACCCTCTGTGGCGAGCAGCGAGGCCGAGGGACCGCGAGGGCGGGACGAGGCGGCGCTCATCAGAGGATGAGCGCCAGCTGTGAGCCAGCGATCTCGGCTCTCGCGGAGGAGTGAGGGACTATAAAGGACGAGCGACGACAGTGAGGGACGAGAGAGGACCAGGCCTGGATTTTATGTTGACTTTTATTTACGTTTTGTTATGTGTTGCTGCAGTCGACCGTGAGGGGCTGCAGCTTATTATTTTCATTTTGTGTTTGTTTGTTTGTGTGTAGGCGACAGTCGACCGCGAGGGGCTGTCGCCGCCATTTTATTTTGATTAAAAGTTTGTTTATTGTTCGCCGGTTCCCGCCTCCTTCTTCCCGTACAAACAACGTTTACTACACCCTCCATCACTGATGTGCCCGCATTAACCCTCCATCACTGAAGGGCCCGCATTAACCCTCCATCACTGATGTGCCCGCATTAACCCTCCATCACTGAAGGGCCCGCATTAACCCTCCATCACTGAAGGGCCCGCATTAACCCTCCATCACTGAAGGGCCCGCATTAACCCTCCATCACTGAAGGGCCCGCATTAACCCTCCATCACTGAAGGGCCCGCATTAACCCTCCATCACTGAAGGGCCCGCATTAACCCTCCATCACTGAAGGGCCCGCATTAACCCTCCATCACTGAAGGGCCCGCATTAACCCTCCATCACTGAAGGGCCCGCATTAACCCTCTATCACTGAAGGGCCTGCATTAACCCTCCATCACTGAAGGGCCCGCATTAACCCTCCATCACTGAAGGGCCCGCATTAACCCTCCATCACTGAAGGGCCCGCATTAACCCTCCATCACTGAAGGGCCCGCATTAACCCTCCATCACTGAAGGGCCCGCATTAACCCTCCATCACTGAAGGGCCCGCATTAACCCTCCATCACTGAAGGGCCCGCATTAACCCTCCATCACTGAAGGGCCCGCATTAACCCTCCATCACTGAAGGGCCTGCATTAACCCTCCATCACTGAAGGGCCTGCATTAACCCTCCATCACTGAAGGGCCCGCATTAACCCTCCATCACTGAAGGGCCCGCATTAACCCTCCATCACTGAAGGGCCCGCATTAACCCTCTGTCACTGAAGGGCCCGCATTAACCCTCCATCACTGAAGGGCCCGCATTAACCCTCCATCACTGAAGGGCCCGCATTAACCCTCCATCACTGAAGGGCCCGCATTAACCCTCCATCACTGAAGGGCCCGCATTAACCCTGTGTGAGACCTGATGACATCACTGTTTCCTCCAGAGCTGGAGAGCAATTTGAATACAAAATACACTTTTACAGCCATGTTATCTTTAAAACACAAACTGTTATTAAGTTTAATCAGTCATTCTTTCTTTTTATTGAATAATAAGCACCAACAATACAAACAATATAGGCTAGTTCTTATTCACAGTGATTAAAGGCACAATATGTAAGATAATATTTTTTAGATGAAAGTATCCAAAAGCCACTAGATCAGTGTTATATATAGTGTGTTGACTTGTGTACATCATCCCAAATGTGTCCAAGAATGTTTAAATCAGTGATTTTCCCCAGGACACGGCCCGTGTGTGTGTGTGGCCCATCAGTGACATCATCGCCCCGACACCCGCTGGTGTTAATGTGTGGTAACCATGGCAACACTAGCGGCGCTTTAATATCTGATGTGTGTTATTAGACACTGTTTGGATCATTGATGGACAGAAACAGGGGCGTAACTACAGACAGTGCACTGGGGGGGGGGGGGGGCCCTGCGCACACGGGCCCTCAGCACACACGGGCCCCTGGCGACTAAAGGCCAGTTTATACTTCTGTGTCGAGTGTACGCTGTAGGCTGTGTGATGCGCGTCCCTACACCGTACCCTGAGGCGCACCTCTCCAAAAATGTAACAACGCGTCAATTCTATGCGGACCGCAAGCGCTGTGATTGGTCTGCCAGAACTCCTCCCTCAGGTCAATAAATAAATAAATAAATCTGCGATAGGAATGTGTGTGTGTGTGTGTGTGTGTGTGTCCAGAAATGGGATGATAGTTTCATCCTTCCATCCATCCATCCATCTTCTTCCGCTTTATCCGGGGCCGGGTCGCGGGGGCAGCAGTCTAAGCAGAGATGCCCAGACTTCCCTCTCCCTAGACACTTCTTCTAGCTCTTCCGGGGGGACACCGAGGCGTTCCAAGGCCAGCCGGGAGACATAGTCCCTCCAGCGTGTCCTTGGTCTTCCCCGGGGCCTCCTCCCGGTTGGACATGCCCGAAACACCTTCCCGGGAAGGCGTTCAGGAGGCATCCGGAACAGATGCCCGAGCCACCTCAGCTGTCCCCTCTCGATGTGGAGGAGCATCGGCTCTACTCCGAGTTCCTCCCGAGTGACTGAGCTTCTCACCCTATCTCTAAGGGAGCGCCCAGGCACCCTGCGGAGAAAGCTCATTTCGGCCGCCTGTATCCGGGATCTTGTCCTTTCGGTCATGACCCAAAGCTCATGACCATAGGTGAGAGTAGGAACGTAGATTGACCGGTAAATCGAGAGCTTCGCCTTACGGCTTAGCTCTTTCTTCACCACGACAGACCGGTACATCGACCGCATTACTGCAGAAGCTGCACCGATCCGTCTGTCAATCTCCCGTTCCATCCTCCCCTCACTCGTGAACAAGACCCCTAGATACTTGAACTCCTCCACTTGGGGCAGGAACTCTCCATCAACCTGAAGTGGGCAAGCCACTCTTTTCCGACTGAGGACCATGGCCTCGGATTTGGAGGTGCTGATTCCCATCCCAGCCGCTTCACACTCGGCTGCAAACCGTCCCAGTGCATGCTGAAGGTCCTGGTTAGAAGGGGCCAACACGACAACGTCATCCGCAAAGAGCAGAGACGAAACCGTGTGGTCCCCAAACCTGACACCCTCCGGCCCTTGGCTGCGCCTAGAAATTCTGTCCATAAAAATTATGAACAGAACCGGCGACAAAGGGCAGCCCTGCCGGAGTCCAACATGCACCGGGAACAAGTCTGACTTACTGCCGGCAATGCGGACCAAACTCCTGCTTCGGTCATACAGGGACCGGACAGCCCTCAGCAAAGGACCCCGGACCCCATATTCCCCCAGCACCCTCCACAGGACGCCGCGAGGGACACAGTCGAATGCCTTCTCCAAATCCACAAAACAAATGTGGACTGGTTGGGCAAACTCCCATGAACCCTCCAGCACCCTGTAGAGGGTATAGAGCTGGTCCAGTGTTCCACGACCAGGACGAAAACCACACTGTTCCTCCTAATTCCCAGGTTCCACTATCGGCCGAATTCTCCTCTCCAGTACCCTGGCATAGACTTTCCCGGGGAGGCTGAGAAGTGTGATCCCCCTATAGTTGGAACACACCCTCCGGTCCCCCTTCTTAAAAAGAGGGACCACCACCCCGGTCTGCCATCCCAGAGGCACTGTCCCCGACCGCCACGCGATGCTGCAGAGGCGTGTCAGCCAAGACAGCCCCACAACATCCAGAGACTTGAGGTACTCAGGGCGGATCTCATCCACCCCTGGTGCCTTGCCACCGAGGAGTTTCTTGACCACCTCGGTGACTTCAGCTTGGGTGATGGACGAGTCCTCCTCTGAGCCCCCAACCTCTGCTTCCTCAATGGAAGACGTGACGGCGGGATTGAGGAGATCCTCGAAGTATTCCTTCCACCGTCCGACAACATCCCCAGTTGAGGTCAACAGCCGCCCATCGCCACTGTAAACAGCGTTGGTAGGGCACTGCTTCCCCCTCCTGAGGCGCCGGACGGTTTGCCAGAATCTCTTCGAGGCCAGCCGATAGTCCTTTTCCATGGCCTCACCGAACTCCTCCCAGGCCCGAGTTTTTGCCTCCACAACCACCCGGGCTGCAGTCCGTTTAGCCTGCCGGTACCTGTCAGCTGCCTCAGGAGTCCCACAAGCCAACCAGGCCTGATAGGACTCCTTCTTCAGCTTGACGGCATCCCTTACTTCCGGTGTCCACCACCGGGTTCGGGGATTGCCGCCTCGACAGGCACAGGAGACCTTGCGTCCACAGCTCCGAGCAGCCGCTTTGACAATGGAGGTGGAGAACATGGTCCACTCGGACTCAATATCTCCAGCCTCCCTCGGGATCCGGTCGAAGCTCTGCCGGAGGCAGGAGTTGAAGATCTCTCTGACAGGAGACTCGGCCAAACGTTCCCAGCAGACCCTCACAGTACGTTTGGGTCTACCGAGTCTATCCAGCTTCCTCCCCCGCCATCGGATCCAACTCACCACCAGGTGGTGATCAGTTGACAGCTCCGCCCCTCTCTTCACCCGAGTGTCCAAGACATACGGCCGCAGGTCAGATGAAACGACCACAAAGTCGATCATTGACCTACGACCTAGGGTGTCCTGGTGCCATGTGCACTGATGGACACCCTTATGCTTGAACATGGTGTTCATTATGGACCAACTGTAACTAGCACAGAAGTCCAATAACTGAACACCACTCGGGTTCAGATCAGGGGGGCCGTTCCTCCCAATCACGCCCCTCCAGGTTTCACTGTCATTGCCCACGTGGGCGTTGAAGTCCCCCAGTAGAACGACGGAGTCCCCAGTCGGAGCACTCTCCAGCACCCCTCCCAGGGACACCAAGAAGGTTGGGTACTCTGCACTGCTGTTTGGCCCGTAGGCACACACAACAGTGAGAGACCTATCCCCGAGCCGAAGCCGCAGGGAAACAACCCTCTCGTTCACTGGGGTAAACTCCAACACATGGCGGCAGAGCTGGGGGGCTATAAGCAAACCCACACCAGCCCGCCGCCTCTCACCATGGGCAACTCCAGAGTGGTGAAGAGTCCATCCCCTCTCGAGGAGTGTGGTTCCAGAGCCCAAGCCGTGCGTGGAGGTGATTCTGACTATCTCTAGTCGGAACCTCTCAACCTCACGCACAATCTCAGGCTCTTTCCCCGCCAGCGAGGTGACATTCCATGTCCCAAGAGCCAGTTTCCGTGTCCAGGGATCGGGTCGTCTAGGCCCCCGGCCTCGACTGCTGCCCGATTCGCTTTTCACCGGCCCCTTACGGTCCCTCCTGTGAGTGGTGAGCCCACGGGAAGGTGTCCCCACGTCGCTCCTTTGGGCTGAGCCCGGCCGGACCCCATGGGGGAAGGCCCGGCCACCAGGCGCTCGCATATGAGCCCCAACCCCAGGCCTGGCTCTAGGGTGGGGCCCCGGCTGCGCCGTACCGGGCGACGTCACGGTCCTCCTTTTTTTTGTCATCATAAGGGTTGTTGAACTGCTCTTAGTCTGACCCGTCACCTAGGACCTGTTTGCCTTGGGAGACCCTACCAGGGGCATATAGCCCCGGACAACATAGCTCCTAGGGTCATTCGGGTACTCAAACCCCTCCACCACGTTAAGGTGGCAGTTCATGGAGGAGAGTTTCATCCTTAATTCTGCTAAATAACACAATATTTTGTAGTAGAGATTCTGTAGGTTAGTGAATAAAAACATAGATCCGCTTATAGTTTATAGTTGATTTATTTTCTCATTAAAACCAGAGATGTTAATCAGTGATTGTATATCAAGAGCAGGGACACGTCACAATGGGTGCATTTCGTTTTGTGATTTCGACGGAACGAATAAAGTCTCCGCAACTGCCTCTAGAGGTCTGGACACTGCCTCTAGCGGTCTGGACACTGGACACTGCCTCTAGCGGTCTGGACACTGGACACTGCCTCTAGCGTTCTGGACACTGCCTCTAGCGGTCTGGACACTGCCTCTAGCGGTCTGGACACTGCCTCTATCGGTCTGGACACTGCCTCTAGCGGTCTGGACACTGGGCACTGCCTCTATCGGTCTGGACACTGGACACTGTCTCTATTGGTCTGGACACTGGGCACTGCCTCTATCGGTCTGGACACTGGGCACTGCCTCTAGCGGTCTGGACACTGGACACTGCCTCTAGCGGTCTGGACACTGGACACTGCCTCTAGCGGTCTGGACACTGGGCACTGCCTCTATCGGTCTGGACACTGGACACTGTCTCTAGCGGTCTGGACACTGGGCACTGCCTCTATCGGTCTGGACACTGGGCACTGCCTCTAGCGGTCTGGACACTGGACACTGCCTCTATTGGTCTGGACACTGGGCACTGCCTCTATCGGTCTGGACACTGGACACTGTCTCTAGCGGTCTGGACACTGTCTCTAGCGGTCTGGACACTGGACACTGCCTCTAACGGTCTGGACACTGGACACTGCCTCTAGCGGTCTGGACACTGGGCACTGCCTCTATTGGTCTGGACACTGGGCACTGCCTCTAGCGGTCTGGACACTGGACACTGCCTCTAGCGGTCTGGACACTGGACACTGCCTCTAGCGGTCTGGACACTGGACACTGGACACTGCCTCTAGCGGTCTGGACACTGGACACTGCCTCTAGCGGTCTGGACACTGGGCATTGCCTCTATCGGTCTGGACACTGGACACTGGACACTGCCTCTAGCGGTCTGGACACTGGACACTGCCTCTAGCGGTCTGGACACTGGGCATTGCCTCTATCGGTCTGGACACTGGACACTGCCTCTAGCGGTCTGGACACTGGGCATTGCCTCTATCGGTCTGGACACTGGACACTGCCTCTAGCGGTCTGGACACTGGACACTGGACACTGCCTCTAGCGGTCTGGACACTGGACACTGCCTCTAACGGTCTGGACACTGGACACTGGACACTGGCTCTAGAGGTCTGGACACTGGGCACTGCCTCTAGCGGTCTGGACACTGGACACTGCCTCTAGCGGTCTGGACACTGGACACTGCCTCTAGCGGTCTGGACACTGGGCACTGCCTCTATCGGTCTGGACACTGGACACTGTCTCTAGCGGTCTGGACACTGGGCACTGCCTCTATCGGTCTGGACACTGGGCACTGCCTCTAGCGGTCTGGACACTGGACACTGCCTCTATTGGTCTGGACACTGGGCACTGCCTCTATCGGTCTGGACACTGGACACTGTCTCTAGCGGTCTGGACACTGTCTCTAGCGGTCTGGACACTGGACACTGCCTCTAACGGTCTGGACACTGCCTCTAGCGGTCTGGACACTGGGCACTGCCTCTATTGGTCTGGACACTGGGCACTGCCTCTAGCGGTCTGGACACTGGACACTGCCTCTAGCGGTCTGGACACTGGACACTGCCTCTAGCGGTCTGGACACTGGACACTGGACACTGCCTCTAGCGGTCTGGACACTGGACACTGCCTCTAGCGGTCTGGACACTGGGCATTGCCTCTATCGGTCTGGACACTGGACACTGGACACTGCCTCTAGCGGTCTGGACACTGGACACTGCCTCTAGCGGTCTGGACACTGGGCATTGCCTCTATCGGTCTGGACACTGGACACTGCCTCTAGCGGTCTGGACACTGGGCATTGCCTCTATCGGTCTGGACACTGGACACTGCCTCTAGCGGTCTGGACACTGGACACTGGACACTGCCTCTAGCGGTCTGGACACTGGACACTGCCTCTAACGGTCTGGACACTGGACACTGGACACTACCTCTAGAGGTCTGGACACTGCCTCTAGCGGTCTGGACACTGGACACTGCCTCTATCGGTCTGGACACTGGACACTGCCTCTAGCGGTCTGGACACTGGACACTGCCTCTATTGGTCTGGACACTGGGCACTGCCTCTATCGGTCTGGACACTGGACACTGCCTCTAGCGGTCTGGACACTGGACACTGCCTCTAACGGTCTGGACACTGGACACTGCCTCTATCGGTCTGGACACTGCCTCTATCGGTCTGGACACTGGACACTGTCTCTAGCGGTCTGGACACTGCCTCTAGCGGTCTGGACACTGGACACTGCCTCTAGCGGTCCGGACACTGGACACTGCCTCTATTGGTCTGGACACTGGGCACTGCCTCTATCGCTCTGGACACTGGACACTGCCTTTAGCGGTCTGGACACTGGGCACTGCCTCTATCGGTCTGGACACTGGGCACTGCCTCTATCGGTCTGAACACTGGACACTGCCTCTAGAGGTCTGGACACTGCCTCTAGCGGTCTGGACACTGGACACTGCCTCTAGAGGTCTGGACACTGCCTCTAGCGGTCTGGACACTGGACACTGCCTCTAGCGGTCTGGACACTGCCTCTATCGGTCTGGACACTGGACACTGCCTCTGGCGGTCTTGACACTGCCTCTATTGGTCTGGACACTGGGCACTGCCTCTATCGGTCTGGACACTGGGCACTGTCTCTAGCGGTCTGGACACTGCCTCTAGCGGTCTGGACACTGGACACTGCCTCTAGCGGTCTGGACACTGGACACTGCCTCTAGCGGTCTGGATACTGCCTCTATCGGTCTGGACACTGGACACTGCCTCTATTGGTCTGGACACTGGGCACTGCCTCTATCGGTCTGGACACTGGACACTGTCTCTAGTGGTCTGGACACTGCCTCTAGCGGTCTGGACACTGGACACTGCCTCTAGCGGTCTGGACACTGCCTCTAGTGGTCTGGACACTGGACACTGCCTCTAGCGGTCTGGACACTGGACACTGCCTCTAGCGGTCTGGACACTGCCTCTAGCGGTCTGGACACTGGACACTGCCTCTATCGGTATGGGCACTGGACACTGCCTCTAGCGGTCTGGACACTGGACACTGCCTCTAGTGGACTGGACACTGCCTCCAGCGGTCCGGACACTGGACACTGCCTCTAGCGGACTGGACACTGCCTCCAGCGGTCCGGACACTGGACACTGCCTCTAGCGGTCTGGACACTGGACACTGCCTCTAGTGGTCTGGACACTGCCTCTAGTGGTCTGGACACTGGACACTGCCTCTAGCGGTCAGGACACTGCCTCTATCGGTCTGGACACTGCCTCTAGTGGTCTGGACACTGAACACTGCCTCTAGCGGTCTGGACACTGCCTCTAGCGGTCTGGACACTGGACACTGCCTCTATCGGTATGGACACTGGACACTGTCTTTAGCGGTCTGGACACTGGACACTGCCAATAGTGGACTGGACACTGCCTCCAGTGGTCCGGACACTGGACACTGCCTCTAGCGGACTGGACACTGCCTCCAGCGGTCCGGACACTGGACACTGCCTCTAGTGGTCTGGACACTGGACACTGCCTCTAGTACATTTACATTTACATTTAGTCATTTAGCAGACGCTTTTATCCAAAGCGACTTACAAATGAGAGCAATAGAAGCAGCTAGAACAGTCAAGGGCAACAGTATGTAACAGTACGTAAGTGCTGTAACAAGTCTCAGTTAATCTAGTACAGAACACATAGGACAGAAGTTTTTTTTTTTTTTTTTTTTTTTTTTTTTTTTTTAATAGACAGACAGACAGACAGACAGAAAATGAATAGAATGTTAAGTGCTAATCTTGATTGGTAAGGTACTGCTGGAAGAGATGTGTCTTTAGCCGTATTTTGAAAATGGCTACAGACTCGGCTGCTGGAATTGAGATAGGCAGGTCATTCCACAGGGTGGGTGCGGTCCAGGAAAAGGTCCGTGAGAGTGATTTCATGCCTCTTTGGGATGGCACCACAAGGCGTCGTTCACTGGCAGAACGTAAGCTCCTGGAGGGTGTGTAAGTCTGAACAAGCGAGTTTAGGTATCTTGGTGCAGAGCCAGTGGTTGTTTTGAAGGCGAGCACCAGTGTCTTGAATTTGATGCAAGCTGCTATTGGGAGCCAGTGGAGACTGATGAAGAGAGGCGTGACGTGTGCTCTCTTCGGCTCGTTAAAGACCACCCTTGCCGCTGCATTCTGGATCAGTTGCAAGGGTTTGACAGTACATGCCGGAAGGCCCGCTAGAAGAGCATTACAGTAGTCCAGTCTGGAGAGAACAAGAGCTTGGACCAGGAGTTGTGTGGCATGCTCTGATAGGAAGGGTCTAATCTTCCTAATGTTGTATAACGCAAATCTGCAGGACCGGGTTGTTGCAGTAATGTGGTCAGTGAATTTTAGCTGATCATCAATCACAACTCCAAGATTCCTGGCTGTCCTGGACGGAGTTATGGTTGATGATCCTAGCTGAATGGAGAGATTGTGATGAAGTGCTGGGTTGGCTGAGACCACAACCAGTTCTGTCTTTGCAAGGTTGAGTTGCAGGTGATGTTCCTTCATCCAGGCAGAAATGTCTGTTAGGCACGCAGCGATACGAACACCAACCGTGGGATCATCTGGTTGAAATGAGAAGTAGAGTTGAGTGTCGTCGGCATAGCAGTGATAGGAAACGCCATGTTTCTGAATGACAGATCCCAGTGATGACATGTAGATGGAGAAGAGAAGTGGTCCAAGCACTGAGCCCTGGGGAACTCCAGTGGCTAGATGATGTGACTTAGACACTTCACCTCTCCATGACACCCTGAAGGACCTACCTGAGAGGTAAGACTTTAGCCACTGGAGAGCAGTTCCTGAGATGCCCATCTTCATGAGAGTTGACAGGAGGATCTGGTGGTTAACTGTGTCAAAAGCAGCAGACAAATCCAGTAAGATAAGTACTGTGGATTTGGATGCCGCTCTTGCCTGTCTCAGTGCCTCCGTAACCGAGAGTAGGGCAGTCTCCGTTGAGTGGCCGCTTTTGAAGCCGGATTGATTGCTGTCCAGGAGGTTGTTCTGTTCAAGAAACGTGGAGAGCTGGTTAAACACAACTCGCTCAAGTGTCTTTGCAATGAAAGGCAGAAGGGATACCGGTCTGTAGTTTTCTAAAAGTGCTGGGTTAAGAGAGGGTTTCTTAAGCAGTGGGGTTACCCGAGCCTGCTTAAATGCTGTGGGGAAGGTCCCGGTGTGAAGAGAGGTGTTAACAATGTGAGTGAGTGCAGGAGTAACAGAAGAAGAAATGGCCTGAAGGAGGTGAGTGGGGATAGGATCAAGCGGACAGGTAGTGGGATGGTTGGAAAGGATGAGTTTGGAGACATCTGTTTCGGAGAGCAGAGAGAAGGAGGGAAGCGTATGTGTGATAGTTTTTGAGATGTGCCTGTCGGTTTGCGGTGTGGAGAATTGGCTGCTGATGGAGGATGTTTTGTTTGTAAAAAATGATGCAAAGTCATCAGCTGTAAGAGTTGATGAAGGAGGGGGGGGGAGGGGGACAAAGGAGCGAGGAGAATGTTCTGAAAAGTGCACGAGAGTCAGGGCAGTTGTTGATTCTGTTGTTGTAGTATGTAGTTTTAGCAGTGGAGACGTTAGTAGAGAAAGAAGCGAGGAGAGACTGATACAGGGTCAGGTCAGTAGTGTTTTGAGTTTTGCGCCACTTCCTCTCTGCCGCCCTGAGACCAGAGCGATGTTCGCGAAGAACATCAGACAGCCAGGGGGCAGAGGGGGTGGTGCGGGCTGGCCTGGATGAAACGGGACAGAAGTTGTCTAAGCAAGATGTTAGAGTGGAGCAAAGAGTGTCAGTAGCACTGTTAGTGTCCAGAGCTGAGAACTCAGAAGGTGGAGGGAGTGAGGAAGAAACCATAGTGGATAGACGAGAGGGAGAGAGCGAGCGTAGATTACGGCGAAAGGTGATCTGAGGAGGACTGTGTGTTGTGGCAGGAGTCAATAGGAGGTTAAGAGTGATGAGAAAGTGATCTGAGGTGTGCAATGGAGTAACTAAAGTGACGTCTGTGGAGCAGTAGCGTGTGTAGATAAGGTCCAAATGGTTACCCGATTTGTGAGTAGCTGTAGTAGATACTCGCTTAAGGTCAAATGAGGCCAGAAGAGTGGTGAAGTCAGCAGCCTGGGACTTATCAAGGTGGATGTTGAAGTCACCGAGCAGTACCAGAGGAGTACCATCCTCGGGGAAGTGAGAGAGCAAAATATCCAGTTCCTCCAAGAAGTTACCCAGTTGACCTGGAGGGCGGTAAATAACTACAACATGGATTTTAGCAGGGTGAGTGATAGTGATTGAGTGTGATTCAAATGAGCAGTTGCCAGATGATGAAGGAATGGGCTCAAATATCCAATCCTTTGAGATGAGCAAACCAGTACCTCCGCCCCTCCCAATCGGGCGAGAGGTGTGTGAAAAAGTGTAATTATTTGAGAGAGCCGCAGGAGTGGCAGTGTCTTCCGGTTTGATCCAGGTTTCAGTTAGAGCCATGAGACTGAGATGTGAGTGAGTGGCCAGAGATGAAATAAAGTCTGCTTTGTTTACAGCAGACTGGCAATTCCAGAGACCAATTGGAATGGACATTAATGTAGCAGAAGAAATAGGTACACTACGCAGATTATTAGGATTACGGCGTCTAGAATGTACTGAGCGTGATTTACGGGTGTATGTGGTAATAGTAGAGATTTGGAAGCACATAGTGAATAAGGTTTAGAGAAATAAACAGATGAAAGCAAGCAAAACACAAAAGTGAGCAAAGTAGAAGGAAAGCTATACTCAAGTGCCTTGTCGGTGTCCTTGCTCGAGTGGAGTCGCGCAGAGTAGAGTCGATGTCTTTACACTCTTCGGTCTTCACGCGATGAGGCTGAACGCTCCCGCTGACGCTTCCGCGCCAGCGTCAACGAGCGTATTAAATAGATGCTAATTACTACAATCAGAACAGGTGAGGACGCTTTTGTAATTCTCCCAAACAATCAAGGGAACAGCCTGTCAATGGCTCAGCTCCAAAGCGAAACTATGACTCACGAGTAGTGAAATATCCAGCAATAGCAATAACAATTGAGTGCGGACGGGCGGCAAAAACAGCCCGTGTTATAATTCAAATACAATTATCTTATCCAGTAAAATTATAAATCCAAAAATAACTACAGAATCGAAATGTATCCACTTGTAAGTGTGTAATACGCTGAGCAAATACAGCAAACTGAGTAATTCCAAAAAACACTTACGTACGGCTTCAATATGCGCTCCTTTCACTGTCAGCACGCTTCTTTCTGTGGTTTCTTTCTGTCTTTCTAGTGGTCTGGACACTGGACACTGCCTCTAGCGGTCTGGACACTGGGCACTGCCTCTAGCGGTCTGGACACTGGGCACTGCCTCTAGCGGTCTGGACACTGGGCACTGCCTCTAGCGGTCTGGACACTGGACACTGCCTCTAGCGGTCTGGACACTGGACACTGCCTCTATTGGTCTGGACACTGGACACTGCCTCTAGTGGTCTGGACACTGGGCACTGCCTCTAGTGGCCTGGACACTGGACACATCTATCGGTCTGGACACTGGACACTGCCTCTAGCGGTCTGGACACTGGACACTGCCTCTATCGGTCTGGACACTACACTGCCTCTATCGGTCTGGACACTACACTGCCTCTATTGGTCTGGACACTGGACACTGCCTCTAGCGGTCTGGACACTGGGCACTGCCTCTAGTGGTCTGGACACTGCCTCTAGCGGTCTGGACACTGGACACTGCCTCTAGTGGTCTGGACACTGGGCACTGCCTCTAGTGGCCTGGACACTGGACACATCTATCGGTCTGGACACTGGACACTGCCTCTAGCGGTCTGGACACTGGGCACTGCCTCTATCGGTCTGGACACTACACTGCCTCTATTGGTCTGGACACTGGACACTGCCTCTAGCGGTCTGGACACTGGACACTGCCTCTAGCGGTCTGGACACTGCCTCTAGTGGTCTGGACACTGGACACTGCCTCTATCGGTATGGACACTGGGCACTGCCTCTAGCGGTCTGGACACTGGGCACTGCCTCTAGCGGTCTGGACACTGCCTCTAGTGGTCTGGACACTGGACACTGCCTCTATCGGTATGGACACTGGGCACTGCCTCTATCGGTCTGGACACTGGACACTGGACACTGCCTCTAGCGGTCTGGACACTGGACACTGCCTCTATTGGTCTGGACACTGGGCACTGCCTCTATCGGTCTGTAGTCAAGTCAAGTCAAGTCAACTTTATTTATATAGCGCTTTTAACAATGCAGATTGTTCCAAAGCAGCTTTACAGTGTTAAACAGGAAAATAATGCAGCATAATTTTATGAAGCTGTATAGTCATTTGATGTCATCAGTTTAAATTTCCATACCGTGACAGTGTGGGCTTTAGATCAATAATTAGATCAGTAATATATGGTTCATTATTATATGGTTCATTTAGTTTATTAATTAGATTTATTTCGATGTTTAGTTGAAAAATTTTAGTGCCAGTGTCTGTACACTGGGCACTGCCTCTATCGGTCTGGACACTGGGCACTGCCTCTATCGGTCTGGACACTGGGCACTGCCTCTAGAGGTCTGGACACTGGGCACTGCCTCTATCGGTCTGGACACTGGGCACTGCCTCTAGAGGTCTGGACACTGCCTCTAGCGGTCTGGACACTGGACACTGCCTCTAGAGGTCTGGACACTGCCTCTAGCGGTCTGGACACTGGACACTGCCTCTAGCGGTCTGGACACTGCCTCTATCGGTCTGGACACTGGACACTACCTCTGGCGGTCTGGACACTGGACACTGCCTCTATTGGTCTGGACACTGGGCACTGTCTCTAGCGGTCTGGACACTGCCTCTAGCGGTCTGGACACTGGACACTGCCTCTAGCGGTCTGGACACTGGACACTGCCTCTAGCGGTCTGGATACTGCCTCTATCGGTCTGGACACTGCCTCTATCGGTCTGGACACTGGACACTGCCTCTATTGGTCTGGACACTGGGCACTGCCTCTATCGGTCTGGACACTAGACACTGCCTCTATTGGTCTGGACACTGGGCACTGCCTCTAGTGGTCTGGACACTGGACACTGCCTCTAGCGGCCTGGACACTGGACACTGCCTCTAGCGGACTGGACACTGCCTCTAGAGGTCTGGACACTGGGCACTGCCTCTAGTGGTCTGGACACTGGACACTGCCTCTAGCGGTCTGGACACTGGACACTGCCTCTAGTGGTCTGGACACTGCCTCTAGTGGTCTGGACACTGGACACTGCCTCTATCGGTCTGGACACTGCCTCTAGTGGTCTGGACACTGGACACTGCCTCTAGCGGTCTGGACACTGCCTCTAGCGGTCTGGACACTGGAAACTGCCTCTATCGGTATGGACACTGGACACTGCCTCTAGCGGTCTGGACACTGGACACTGCCAATAGTGGACTGGACACTGCCTCTAGCGGTCCAGACACTGGACACTGCCTCTAGCGGACTGGACACTGCCTCCAGCAGTCCGGACACTGGACACTGCCTCTAGCGGTCTGGACACTGGACACTGCCTCTAGTGGTCTGGACACTGCCTCTAGTGGTCTGGGCACTGCCTCTAGTGGTCTGGACACTGGACACTGCCTCTAGCGGTCTGGACACTGGACACTGCCTCTAGTGGTCTGGACACTGCCTCTAGTGGTCTGGACACTGGACACTGCCTCTATCGGTCTGGACACTGCCTCTATCGGTCTATCGGTCTGGACACTGCCTCTATCGGTCTGGACACTGCCTCTATCGGTCTGGACACTGCCTCTAGTGGTCTGGACATTGGACACTGCCTCTAGCGGTCTGGACACTGCCTCTAGCGGTCTGGACACTGCCTCTAGCGGTCTGGACACTGGAAACTGCCTCTATCGGTATGGACACTGGACACTGCCTCTAGCGGTCTGGACACTGGACACTGCCAATAGTGGACTGGACACTGCCTCTAGCGGTCCAGACACTGGACACTGCCTCTAGCGGACTGGACACTGCCTCCATCAGTCCGGACACTGGACACTGCCTCTATCGGTCTGGACACTGGGCACTGCCTCTATGGGTCTGGACACTGGGCACTGCCTCTAGCGGTCTGGACACTGCCTTTAGCGGTCTGTACATTGATGGTCATCTGAAGTGCTCGCAGGAGTTGAGTCATCTCTTCACAGGTGATGGTCATCTGAAGTCCTGCAGGAGTTGTCGTCTCTTCACAGGTGATGGTCATCTGAAGTCCTGCAGGAGTTGTCGTCTCTTCACAGGTGATGGTCATCTGAAGTCCTGCAGGAGTTGTCGTCTCTTCACAGGTGATGGTCATCTGAAGTCCTGCAGGAGTTGTCGTTTCTTCACAGGTGATGGTCATCTGAACTCCTGCAGTAGTTGTGTCGTCTCTTCACAGGTGATGGTCATCTGAAGTCCTGCAGGAGTTGAGTCGTCTCTTCACAGGTGATGGTCATCTGAAGTCCTGCAGGAGTTGAGTCGTCTCTTCACAGGTGATGGTCATCTGAAGTCCTGCAGGAGTTGAGTCGTCTCTTCACAGGTGATGGTCATCTGAAGTCCTGCAGGAGTTGAGTCGTCTCTTCACAGGTGATGGTCATCTGAAGTCCTGCAGGAGTTGAGTCGTTTCTTCACAGGTGATGGTCATCTGAAGTCCTGCAGGAGTTGTGTCGTCTCTTCACAGGTGATGGTCATCTGAAGTCCTGCAGGAGTTGAGTCGTCTCTTCACAGGTGATGTTCATCTGAAGTCCTCACAGGAGTTGTCGTCTCTTCATAGGTGATGGTCATCTGAACTCCTGCAGTAGTTGAGTCGTCTCTTCACAGGTGATGGTCATCTGAAGTCCTGCAGGAGTTGAATCGTCTCTTCACAGGTGATGGTCATCTGAAGTCCTGCAGGAGTTGAGTCGTCTCTTCACAGGTGATGGTCATCTGAAGTCCTGCAGGAGTTGAGTCGTCTCTTCACAGGTGATGGTCATCTGAAGTCCTGCAGGAGTTGAGTCGTCTCTTCACAGGTGATGGTCATCTGAAGTCCTGCAGGAGTTGAGTCGTCTCTTCACAGGTGATGGTCATCTGAAGTCCTGCAGGAGTTGAGTCGTCTCTTCACAGGTGATGGTCATCTGAAGTCCTGCAGGAGTTGAGTCGTCTCTTCACAGGTGATGGTCATCTGAAGTCCTGCAGGAGTTGAGTCGTCTCTTCACAGGTGATGGTCATCTGAAGTCCTGCAGGAGTTGAGTCGTTTCTTCACAGGTGATGGTCATCTGAAGTCCTGCAGGAGTTGTGTCGTCTCTTCACAGGTGATGGTCATCTGAAGTCCTGCAGGAGTTGAGTCGTCTCTTCACAGGTGATGTTCATCTGAAGTCCTCACAGGAGTTGTCGTCTCTTCATAGGTGATGGTCATCTGAACTCCTGCAGTAGTTGAGTCGTCTCTTCACAGGTGATGGTCATCTGAAGTCCTGCAGGAGTTGAATCGTCTCTTCACAGGTGATGGTCATCTGAAGTCCTGCAGGAGTTGAGTCGTCTCTTCACAGGTGATGGTCATCTGAAGTCCTGCAGGAGTTGAGTCGTCTCTTCACAGGTGATGGTCATCTGAAGTCCTGCAGGAGTTGAGTCGTCTCTTCACAGGTGATGGTCATCTGAAGTCCTGCAGGAGCTGAGCCGTCTCTTCACAGGTGTTGGTCATCTGAAGTCCGGCAGGAGTTGAGTCGTCTCTTCACAGGTGATGGTCATCTGAAGTCCTGCAGGGGTTGAGTCGTCTCTTCACAGGTGATGGTCATCTGAAGTCCTGCAGGAGTTGAGTTGTCTCTTCACAGGTGATGGTCATCTGAAGTCCTGCAGGAGTTGAGTCGTCTCTTCACAGGTGATGGTCATCTGAAGTCCTGCAGGAGTTGAGTCGTCTCTTCACAGGTGTTGGTCATCTGAAGTCCTGCAGGAGTTGTCGTTTCTTCACAGGTGATGGTCATCTGAACTCCTGCAGTAGTTGTGTCGTCTCTTCACAGGTGATGGTCATCTGAAGTCCTGCAGGAGTTGAGTCGTCTCTTCACAGGTGATGGTCATCTGAAGTCCTGCAGGAGTTGAGTCGTCTCTTCACAGGTGATAATCATCTGAAGTCCTGCAGGAGTTGTGTCGTCTCTTCACAGGTGATGGTCATCTGAAGTCCTGCAGGAGTTGTGTCGTCTCTTCACAGGTGATGGTCATCTGAAGTCCTGCAGGAGTTGAATCGTCTCTTCACAGGTGATGGTCATCTGAAGTCCTGCAGGAGTTGAGTCGTCTCTTCACAGGTGATGGTCATCTGAAGTCCTGCAGGGGTTGAGTCATCTCTTCACAGGTGATGGTCATCTGAAGTCCTGCAGGAGTTGAGTCGTCTCTTCACAGGTGATGGTCATCTGAAGTCCTGCAGGGGTTGAGTCATCTCTTCACAGGTGATGGTCATCTGAAGTCCTGCAGGAGTTTAATCGTCTCTTCACAGGTGATGGTCATCTGAAGTCCTGCAGGAGTTGTGTCGTCTCTTCACAGGTGATGGTCATCTGAAGTCCTGCAGGAGTTGAATCGTCTCTTCACAGGTGATGGTCATCTGAAGTCCTGCAGGAGTTGAGTCGTCTCTTCACAGGTGATGGTCATCTGAAGTCCTGCAGGGGTTGAGTCATCTCTTCACAGGTGATGGTCATCTGAAGTCCTGCAGGAGTTGAGTCGTCTCTTCACAGGTGATGGTCATCTGAAGTCCTGCAGGGGTTGAGTCATCTCTTCACAGGTGATGGTCATCTGAAGTCCTGCAGGAGTTTAATCGTCTCTTCACAGGTGATGTTCATCTGAAGTCCTCACAGGAGTTGTCGTCTCTTCATAGGTGATGGTCATCTGAACTCCTGCAGTAGTTGAGTCGTCTCTTCACAGATGATGGTCATCTGAAGTCCTTCAGGAGTTGTCGTCTCTTCACAGGTGATGGTCATCTGAAGTCCTCACAGGAGTTGTCGTCTCTTCATAGGTGATGGTCATCTGAACTCCTGCAGTAGTTGAGTCGTCTCTTCACAGATGATGGTCATCTGAAGTCCTTCAGGAGTTGTCGTCTCTTCACAGGTGATGGTCATCTGAAGTCCTTCAGGAGTTTAGTCGTCCCTTCACAGGTGATGGTCATCTGAAGTCCTGCAGGAGTTGAGTCGTCTCTTCACAGGTGATGGTCATCTGAAGTCCTGCAGGAGTTGAGTCGTCTCTTCACAGGTGATGGTCATCTGAAGTCCTCCAGGAGTTGAGTCGTCTCTTCACAGGTGATGGTCATCTGAATTCCTGCAGGAGTTGAGTCGTCCCTTCACAGGTGATGGTCATCTGAAGTCCTGCAGGAGTTGTGTCGTCTCTTCACAGGTGATGGTCATCTGAAGTCCTGCAGGAGTTGAGTCGTCTCTTCACAGGTGATGGTCATCTGAAGTCCTGCAGGAGTTGAGTCGTCCCTTCACAGGTGATGGTCATCTGAAGTCCTGCAGGAGTTGAGTCGTCCCTTCACAGGTGATGGTCATCTGAAGTCCTGCAGGAGTTGAGTCGTCTCTTCACAGGTGTTGGTCATCTGAAGTCCTGCAGGAGTTGAGTCGTCTCATCACAGGTGATGGTCATCTCAAGTGCTCGCAGGAGTTGAGTCGTCTCTTCACAGGTGATGGTCATCTGAAGTCCTGCAGGAGTTGAGTCGTCTCTTCACAGGGGATGGTCATCTGAAGTCCTGCAGGAGTTGAGTCGTCTCATCACAGGTGATGGTCATCTCAAGTGCTCGCAGGAGTTGAGTCGTCCCTTCACAGGTGATGGTCATCTGAAGTCCTGCAGGAGTTGAGTCGTCTCTTCACAGGTGATGGTCATCTGAAGTCCTGCAGGAGTTGAGTCGTCTCTTCACAGGTGATGGTCATCTGAAGTCCTGCAGGAGTTGAGTCGTCCCTTCACAGGTGATGGTCATATGAAGTCCTGCAGGAGTTGAGTCGTCTCTTCACAGGTGATGGTCATCTGAAGTCCTGCAGGAGTTGAGTCGTCTCATCACAGGTGATGGTCATCTCAAGTGCTCGCAGGAGTTGAGTCGTCTCATCACAGGTGATGGTCATCTGAAGTCCTGCAGGAGTTGAGTCGTCTCTTCACAGGTGATGGTCATCTGAAGTCCTGCAGGAGTTGAGTCGTCTCTTCACAGGTGATGGTCATCTGAAGTCCTGCAGGAGTTGAGTCGTCTCTTCACAGGTGATGGTCATCTGAAGTCCTGCAGGAGTTGAGTCGTCTCTTCACAGGTGATGGTCATCTGAAGTCCTGCAGGAGTTGAGTCGTCTCATCACAGGTGATGGTCATCTCAAGTGCTCGCAGGAGTTGAGTCGTCTCTTCACAGGTGATGGTCATCTGAAGTCCTGCAGGAGTTGAGTCGTCTCTTCACAGGTGATGGTCATCTGAAGTCCTGCAGGAGTTGAGTCGTCTCATCACAGGTGATGGTCATCTCAAGTGCTCGCAGGAGTTGAGTCGTCTCTTCACAGGTGATGGTCATCTGAAGTCCTGCAGGAGTTGAGTCGTCTCTTCACAGGTGTTGGTCAACTGAAGTCTTTACGAGAAGCTGGATCCAGACTGGAGCTGACGGACTCTCTAGTTACCTCGGGATGGGTGTCCCGAGATAAAACAGAACAGAAAAATAATTAGCGTAGCTGCTCTTCAAGGCATTAAGCAAAGACGATCATATGCACTGATATAACTATAGAGTACAAGGTTATGAGATTCATCATGTGAATGCCTGGCTAAAGAGATGCGTATTTAATTTAGATTTAAACTGGAGGAGTGAGTCTGAGCCCCGAACATTATTAGGAAGGCTATTCCGTAGTTTAGGTGCCAAACATGAAAACGTTCTTCCTCCTTTAGTTGACTTAGATATCCTCGGTACTGCCAGAAGCCCAGAGTTTAGTGATCTTAAAGATCGTGATGGGTTATAAGGTGATAGAAGATCAGTTAAATACACAGGAGCTAAACCATTTAGGGCCTTATACTAGGTTAGTAGCAATACTTTATAATTGATATGAAACTTAACAGGTAACCAGTGTAGAGATGTTAGCTTGATTATTGAGGAGGCAGGACAGCCAGCTAGTAGTGCATTACAGTAATCTAGTCTAGAGGTCATGAATGAATTAACTAACTTTTCTGTATCAGAGACAGATAGCATGTTTCGTAGCTTAGCGATGTTTCTGAGGTGGAAGAAGGCTGTTTTTGTAGTATTTTAAATATGATTTTCAAAAGACAAGTTGCTGTCTAATATAACACCCAGGTCTTTTACTGTAGCAGATGAACTAACAGTACATCCTTCTAAATGTAAGTTATAATTTAAGAGATTCTGTGTCCCAGTTTTTGGTCCAATAAGTAATACCTCAGTCTTATCTGAATTTAGTAGGAGAAAATTACAGGTCATCCAATATTTTATATCTTTAACACACTCTGTCAGCTTGGATAATTTAGAGATTTCATCTGGTCGTGCTGAAATATATAACTGAGTATCATCGGCGTAACAGTGGAAACTAATTCCATGTTTTCTTATAATATTGCAGATGATATTGAGAATAGCAGAGGGCCTAACACAGAGCCTTGCGGCACTCCATAATTTACAGACGTTATCTTCGATTGTTCCCTGTTTAAATAGACAAATTGGTAATGCTCTGATAGATACAATATAAACCACTTTAATGCCTGTCCCTGAACACCAGTATAATTTTGAAGTCGATCTATGAGTATTTTATGATCTATAGTATCGAACGCAGCACTAAGATCGAGTAGAACTAGTATTGAGATACAGCCTTGGTCAGCAGCTAAGAGTAAGTCATTTGTGATTTTAACGAGCGCAGTTTCTGTGCTATGATGGGCTCTGAATCCAGACTGAAATCTTTCATAGATATCGTTTTCTTGTAAGTAAGAGCATAATTGAGCAGACACAATTTTTTCTAGTATTTTAGACAGAAATGGAAGATTTGAAATAGGTCTGTAATTTGCCAATTCATTTGGATCTAGTTGTGGTTTCTTAATGAGAGGTTTAATAACTGCCATCTTGAATGGTCTTGGGACATGACCTAGAGTTAAAGATGAGTTAATAATATTGAGAAGAGGCTCTTCTGCTACAGGTAACAGCTCTTTCAGTAGTTTAGTTGGTATTGGATCTAATAAACATGTTGTTGGTTTAGAAGCAATGATTAGTTTATTTAGCTCTTCCTGTCCTGTAGTTGTAAAGCACTGCAGTTGTTCTTCAGGGGTGATAATTGAGGCTGAAACCCTGTCAACGGTTGTACATTTATAATTGTTTTTCTGATGTTTTTTTATTGATGAAATTCATAAAGTCATTACTACTAAACTGTACTGGAATATTTTGTTCAGCTGATGTGCGTTTATTTGTTAACCTGGCCACTGTACTAAATAAAAACCTGGGGTTGTTTTGGTTATTTTCTATCAGTTTATGGTAATGCTCAGCCCTGGCTGCTTTTAGAGCCTTTTTATAACGGGAAGTTCTGTCTTTCCATGCGATTCTAAAGACCTCTAAATGTGTTTGTTTCCATTTGCGCTCTAGATGACGAGTTTCTCTCTTGATAGCGTGAGTAATATTGTTGTACCACGGTGCAGTACTTATCTCTCTCACCTTTTTTTATCTGATCGGTGCAACCGTTTCTAATGTACTAGAGAAAATGGTGCTCATACTGCTAGTCATTTCCTCTAGTTCATTTGTGTGTTTGGGTACACTGAGCAGCTGAGATAAATCTGGTAGGTTATTTGTGAATTTATCAATAGTGTTTGGGAGAAATGTTCTTCCTGGTCTATAACGCGGAGCAGTATGTAAAATATCAGCAGTGCGCAGTGTGCACGTTAGGTAGTGATCAGTGACATCACTTTGCGGTATGATGTCTATATCAGTAGGATTGATTCCATGTGATATAATTAAATCTAGTGTATGATTAAAACGATGAGTGGGCCCATTTACATTTTGCTTGACCCCAAGGGAGTTTAATAAATCAGTAAACACAACCCCTAGTGCCTCGTTTGTATTATCTACGTGAATGTTCAAATCACCGACAATCAGTGCTTTATCGACAGTAACCATTAGGTCTGATAGAAAATCTGCAAACTCTTTTAAGAAATCAACACAGGGCCCTGGCGGTCTATATATGGTAGCAAAAGATAATAGGGATTTTTTCTTTGATCTGAGAGTGTAACATTTAGCACAAGCACTTCAAATGAATTAAACCTGTGTCCTGTTTTCTGAGTAACATTAAGAATATCTCTATAGATAGTTGCAACACGCCACCACGACCAATCAGACGGGGCTCGTGCGTATAACAGTAACCTGGTGGAGTAGACTCATTTAGACCGAAATAATCATTAGGTTTAAGCCAGGTTTCAGTCAGACATAGTAAATCAAAGCTATTATCTGTGATCATTTCATTTACAAAAACTGCTTTAGGTGTGAGCGATCGAATGTTAAGGAGACCTAGTTTTAGAGGATGTTTTTGTTCATTTCTTTTAAGATTATCTGGTTTAATAATGATCAGATTTTCTCTAGATCCTATAGAGGATTTTGACCTAAATATTCGTGGAACAGACACAGTTTCTATACCACGCACTACAGAACAATGACGGTCAAGTGTAGTTTGACTTACTAGTCATACGGTGCGTAGCGTCTTGGAGATGTTGTCGGACAGAAGATCCGCTCCGATCCTGCTGGGGTGCAGGCCATCAGCACGGAGGAGCCTAGGCCTCTCCCAGAAAAGATTCCAATTATTTACAAAGAGCAGCTTCTGTTCATTACACCATGAGAATAACCATTCATTTAGAGCAAATTACATTACATTTAGAGCAAACAGTCTACTGAACCGTTCATGCCCTCGTCTGTATGTGGGAAGCGGTCCGGACACGAGGATCCTCGTCACGGGTGATGTTCTGCGTACAGTCTCGATCAGGCTCCTGAAGTCCGTCTTCAGAAATGGAAGCTTTAGCGTAAGTTCTGCCAGGAAGACTTAATTGTCATGTCACTTTAATTTTATCTATCCAATCACATGCTAAATACCTGGGTATAAAAGATCGGTACTTACACATGTCTGAGTTCGCAGATGCTGACGCTCCAATTCACCGCCATCCTCCCCACCACCTCCAAGTCAAATCCTTCCCTACATCCACCCCACCACCACCAGGATGGTCCCTTCCATACCTCACGGGGGGGTCGGCTGCGCCTCTGCCTTCGTCTTCAGGCAGGATATGCAGAGTCCGGACCCTAAGATTGCGAGCTACGGACGGGGCCTATGCCAATATACTTTATTGCTTGCTGGGTTGTTTATAAATGGATAATTGTCACAGTATTTATTCTCCCGAGTCTTTCTGGCAGAACCTCCTTCTGCTGCAGTCTGGTGTCGTTCGCCCCCGCGTGAAGCACAACAGCACCGATGCTCTCGTCACCCTTCAGAATCAAGACATCGAGAACACGAGCACCAGGAAAACAGAGACTGCGCACCTTACCATTAGCTGAGGTAGCATGTACATGCCGGACAATGGAGTCGCCGATGATCACAGCGTCACGTTCCGTCTCCAGAAGAGGGGAGAAACGGTTTCAGGTGGAGATATCGAAGACCGGTGGTGGAGGAGGAGAGGTCCTCGCCCGAGGCCTGGCTCTTCCGCTGCTGAATCACCCAGGGCCCGCGGTGTGCCTGCGCCGGAGTCAAGGAGGCCTGTGATGATCGTGTTCTGGGTGCTCGTGCCCTGAGCAGGGAAACACGAGGAGTAGAAGACATCGGAGTGAAAACATTACTTACTACGGACTTGTGAGCGTCAGCCCGCGATGTCTCTAACTCTGATTGTCCCTGAGATCGGCCTGTCTCTTCAGGAGGTTATCGATCTGCTTCTCCAGAGACTCCAGCTCCAACTGTACAGCGTGCAGCTCGAACGTGTCCTCACCTGCACTCAAAGGTAACGTTAGACATATATCCGATGCATTCGCCATTAGAACACAGTCATTTCTTGAGTTTTACGAGTGTAAACAGCGCGAGTGATATGCGAGACCACGCTGGTGATGCTAGCAGGCTAAGGCTAGTAGCGGATGTTCGGAAATATGGATATAAGTAGCGATATCAAAGCAATCCGATTGTTTGAGTATAGAATACTATCGAGGATATGTTCACCCGCTATAAAATGAGAAAATGTTAGTTTATTGAGTTCATATAAGAAGAAAAATCGAGGATTTAGAGTCAGCGAGGCGGAGCTCCACGCGGCAGACACACACGGTCAGACAACAATCGAAGGGATGGAGGTCCTGTGTCTCCCTCTAGTGTTCAACTCTCTCAATAACACACACAGGTTACTCACTCAGACACAAACACCTGCAAACATCTGTATTATACAGAACAATCTGTCTACATTCTCTTTTCAAACTTTAGACTTGGGTTCAAAACAATAACATCACCCAAAACTGAGTAAAACAGGAATATAATATCAAATACTATCAAATCATTTAGAGGTAAGGGTCCGTTCTTCATACCTCTCTTAACCCGTCTGAGATGATCTGACTGATCCCAGATCAGATATAATATCTGATGAAATGATCTGAGATCACGTGTGTTCCTGAAGAGGGCAAACACGATCAGCACTGCAGCGATTGGCTGGAGCATAAACTACATAAAATATTGAAGAATTCTGCATCATGTCTGATTCCTTCAGTGAATTATAAACAGAGATGTGTTCTTGTACATTGTATATTGCTACATGTTGTGTGTGTTGTTTAGCTCATTGTTTTGTGGGTGACAAAGTGTGTTTGTCGGCTGTCAACCTTTGCTAGTGTTCTGGCAGAATGAGCTGATCTGAGACCTGAAGAAAGTGTTTTGGTAGTTGTAGTGCATTTTGAATGTGAATGCTTTGCCAAGCTGAAAGTTGGTCAGGAGAACTGTGTGAAGAGTTTAGCAAAAGTGACCCAAGCATTGAGAAATGTGTCCTAGCGTCTGTAATTTGCTCACAGAACCACCTGCTGGTCGAAGAGTGTAAAGCAAGCAGATGCATGACAGATGACCTGAGCAGTGGTTAAAGTGGGATTTGGCAGGCGGGGAACCCTCACATTTTGTGTAGGTGGAACAGAGAAAATGACTCACCGTGGGACAACATATTGAGTATCGTGGTATAGCAATACTTTTTGGGGCAAGAGTGTCACTTACCCCTTTTCCACCAAGGCAGTGCTGGTGCTAGTTCAGAGCCAGAGCCTAGTTTCAAATCAGTTCTTTGTGTTTCCACACCCAAACACCAGCTCCAAGCCAGGAAAAGTGGTTCTTAAGTAGCACCAAAACGTTGCTGGGCCAGAAGTAAGAACCGATTACGTCAGGCGCTGGGGGCAGGGTCAACAAGACGAACACAAACTTGAGATCCGCCATTTTTGAAATAGCAGCTAATGGAGCTAACAGCTGCTGCTCGTTTGTAATCTCCGTCTATACAAATTATGGTGAGCTGCATGAATGTGTTGGATTTGCTGTGTTTTGATGCCGATGTAGGATCGTAAAGCCATGTAAATCAATAGTAACGCAACGTTTGCATTGTTGATGGAAGGCTTGTTGGCAGCGGTGCAGAGACCGATCGCCGTATGATAACGAGTCCAGCGAGAGCACACGACTCCTTATGCTTTTGATTCACTCATGCGGTTTTTTTATATCATACGTGGATCGGTCTGCGCAGCGCCGATGCATCTCAAACAAGCCTGGTGTGTTTGTGTTTCCCGCTGCCTCGCTAGCGTTGCTGAGAAAGATGAGACGTATACAGTGACGTAAGACCTGGCTCTGTTGTGGCTCTCAGCATGTGGAAAAGCAAACGGTTCTTAGAAGGCTCCTCAGTCGAACCAACTATGAACTGGGACTAGCACTGACTCTGAACTAGCACCCGGTTCAATCTGGTGGAAAAGGGGTAACTGTGGCACCAAGTATCACAATATTTATCTACTTGATATTTTAATGGTTTTATTTTGGTCCATCTACATCTACACTGATATGATGACGATACTGTTAAAATTGCTGAGTACCACAATATGGAACGTAATCTTGTTTTTCATAAAGTAAATTCAGACATAAAAATGGGAAGTCCTAAAATCACTCAAAATGGCTGAAGATACAACTATAACAGAAATAAATCACAACCTAGACAGACCTATTGCATAATAATATAATAAAACATAAGAAACAATAACAACAACAAAACAACAATGTATGGTGGTCCAAATATTGGGTCTTTTCTCACATTCAGTCAGAATATCTCCCATATTGACTGATACTGTGACTTGTTTTTCCTTGTAACTCCTCAGGCCCGGATTAAGAACACACGGGGCCCTAGGGCTATAATAACAAACCCAAGGGCCCCCATAGTAGCTGATCTTGGTGCCACAACGTTTTAGGTGAAGAACCAGAAGGTGGCCTCTGGACTTGGATTTGGTGCCCTTTTCCGCTAGGGCTGTTTTGCAGGTCCTTGCTTTGGTCAGAGGTTGGAGACATTGGCATTGCAGTTGCAGGTGGAGCATGTTGTTTTTTTTCTCATCTGTGCTCGGGTCAATGCTGCTGTAAAACATTTCCTTTGGAGCTTGTTTATACCTTCTTTGGCATCTGCAGCAACATCTTTGGCTGACTTTGTCGGCCACTTCTCCACAGGTCGTTTCAGAAATTCTGGGCCATTTTGCCACACAGAGTTCTCTTTGAGGTCTTCTGGGGTTGCTCCTCTTGTTGTGAGGTCAGCAATGTTTTGCTCACCTGGAATCCATCTCCAGTCTTCAACTGATGTGGACTTCTGGATCTCTCCCACTCTGTTTGCAAAAAAGCTCTGGTACCCATAACTGTCCCTTTGGATTGCACCCAGCACAGTTTGACTGTCCAGCAGATGAAACCACCGTTCGACTTGCATCCGACTGTGCTTTTCAATGTATTTCCTGAGTCTTGCAGCGAACACAGCACCACAGACCTCAGCCTTCACTGGTTCTCCCTTCTGGTCAAGTGGTGTGAGCTTGGCTTTGGACTCAACAAGCCGGACCAGGACACCTTGCTCGGTCTCCCACCTGAAGTATGCAACAGCTCCATAGCTCTGGTTGCTCCCATCTGAGAATGTTATTCCCCAGGGTTCTCCAATACTTTCGACTGGTCTGAGGCTTCTATGGAAGGTAATTTGGTTGAGGCGTGTGTACTCCTCAAACAGATGGATGGCTTCTTCTCGAAGTCTTTCAGACACAGGTGTGTCCCATGTGTCTCGTGTTAGAGTTTTGCCTCCAGCTTCTTGAAATGCCTTTCTGACTAGAATGGCTCCTTTCTGTTTGGCAGGTGTTGCAAGCCCTATTGGGTCATACAAACTAGCTACTTGGCTAAGCAGTTGTCTTCTAGTCAGTGGATTTGGAGTTTTCCCTCTCACCTCTTCCCTGATGAGATTTTGACTGATTCTCATCTTCTGTTTTCTCTTTGAGAAGTTTATCGAGGTCATGAGGTACAGTTTGTTTGGTTCGACCAGGTAACCAACTCCAAGGGCTTTGTTGTCTCCTTCTCTCATTTGGTTAGGGAGAATGAAGACTTCATCTGATGATGCTGGATGTTCTGATGTAGACGTCTGCCTCCCACTTTGGCCTGATCGGACCCACGGCTTAAGAAAGAATCCACCTGCCTTCAGAATTTCTTCGACTTTTTTGGTGGTTTCGTCTAGCTTTTCCAGGTCATTATGGGATGTCAGGATGTCATCTACATAGGAATCCTCTTCAAGGACTCTCCGTTCCTCCTCCAGATGAGTGAACATGGGCAGCTTTGCTGTCTCTCTCATGGCCAGTTGTGCGATGCACCCTGATGGTCGATCGCCAATGTTGACCCTGGTGATGGCATATTCCTCAATTTCTCCATCTTCACTGTCTCTCCAGAGAAATCTATGGAGGTGCATCTCCATATCTTCAAGCCACACAGAATTGTACATCTTCTTGATGTCAACGAGGGCAGCATGGACTCCTTTCCTGAACCTTAGTAGCACTGCTCGGATGGGATTAAGTACATCAGGCCCTTTCAGGAGAAGGTCATTCATGCTGATTCCTCTAAACTTCTGGCTGCTGTTCCATACCAGTCGGACAGGTGTTGTTACAGAGTGTGGGTTTGGGTTCTGTGGAGCAAGTCTTCCTTCATGGTGGCTTATGAGAAGCTCAACATGTTCTGGTCTGTGAAGATCTTCCAAGTTGGTGTCGGGGAAGAACTTCTTGAGTTGCTGTGCTTTGGTTACTCTGTGAACTTTTGCAATTTCATCCAACCCATAACAGATCAGCTCATGAGCTCTCTCCGTGCCTCTAGGTGTCTTGACTCTTACCTTGAGTAAGTATCTTTTGGTCTTTACCTTCATGGCCATGCCTCCAACTCCATGGATGACAAGCGTGATTTTTTCACTTTGAAGCTTCAGTCTCCTGGCAGCTGTATGAGTGATGTAGTTGGTATCTGATGCTAAGTCAATGAGAGTTCCAATTTTCTGTCCTGCGTTGGTGGTTACTTCAAGAAGCATAAGAATAACTGGTAACTCACGTGTGCTTGAGTCCATCACTCCAGGAAGGCTTCTTCCAGTGCAGTGTGATTTTTCAGCCATGTTGGTGAAGGCTCTCCTGAATTTTTCTGCTATGTCCGGGGTAAGCTCGGATATTAATTTCTCTTGCTCCTCTGTGAATGTTTGCCTCCTGGTTCTGGGTTTTCCCACTTTCACAGATTATTTCCCCTTGAATCCTCCTTTCAGGCAGAGAAAAAAATGGTGATCTGAAGAGCTTCCTCTTCTGCAGGCTCTGTTCCTGCACAGGTAAGTGTCCGTACATTCATCATCCTCTGCATGACATCTGAGGCATCTTCTGCATGCTCCCAGTCTTTCGACAGCATTCAGCTTCTCACCAGGCTCTAGTTCTTTAAACTGCTTACAAAAGAAGATCTTCTCACGGTGCTTTTCATCTCCACAGACAACACATCCTCCTTTCCTCGTGGACTTACCTCTTCTCCAGGTACGTAGCTTTCTTTTCAGGTTTTTCACCTACACCCAGTTGGTCTAGTTTTTCTAGAATGTCCTCTTGTGTCTTTAAGAATGTTAGAAGGATGTCAAAGTGATTGTCAGGTGTGTCTCCATTTCTTGGATTGACCATGAATGTCAGCCAGTCCCTCTTTATATTATCTGGCAACTTGCTCTCTATGGATCTGATCACAAGGGGATTCTTTATGGCTCCAGTGCTTTCGAGCTCCGTGAGGTCATTCAGGGCCTTTTCCACAGCTTGAATTAGGTCAATTACCTTCCTTGGCTGGTGTGACTTTAAAGGAGGGATCCTCTCTAAGTCCTCAATTATCTCCAAGGCGATTGTTGGCTTGTTTCCATACCTGTTTTGAAGTACTCTAAATATGTCTTCAGCACTGTTGTATGTTGACAGGCTCAGGTCTCTACATATTCTCTCGTCCACACTGTCAAGGAGTTGGAACTTCTTCACTTCCACTGAGCCAGTCGGCTCTCCCTGCTTTTGCAGACTTTCCCAGTCTCTCCTCCATCTATGGAAATTCCTCCTAAACCCTGTGAATTTAGGTAGACTGGTTGGCTTTATTCTTACCACTGGTTGTGGAACTGCTGTTGGTTGAGGCTCTTGACCTCTTCTTTCCTTGTCTGCAATTTTTAAGGAATTCTGCTCTTTTGGCCTCGAGGTTGCTGCCGAATGTTCTCAGGTCTTTTAATTTGCCTTTCAGGTGTGCTGTCTGATCATGTGGGATCCATTTCTCCCAGTCTTTCAGGCTTACAGTTGCATCATGGATTAGCCTCCTCGCTCTCTCCAGCTGCAGTTCATAGCCGTCTCTATTGATAGCAGTGATAGGGCTTGCTTGGGCTCTGTCACAGGCTCTTTCCCCTTCTTGGATTGCAAAGTCTACCTCCTCTTTACAATATCTTGGCCAGAGGTTGGATTGGACTGCCTCACGGATGTCCCCCAGTCTCATGTCGCATTCTTCCATTGTCCTTTCAAGCTCAGCCTCCTGGTGCTTGTCGAGCTTGACTTCTTCATCCTCCTCAGTTTCCGCTTCAGCCAGTAGGCCAGCCCTGTAGTCATCAATTGCATGTGCTGACATACCTTGCCAGGGAACTGAGCTTGCTGAACTCCTCTTGTAGTTCATGCTTAATCATACCATCTACAGCTTTGCTCAGGTAGTTTGCTTGCTTGGTGAAAGCAGATTTAGCTAAGGTCCGCTCTTGCTTCAGTTGCTTGACTGTTTTCCAAAGAGTTTCCTTTGCCATGGTGAAGAGTTTCCAGTCAATTCTTCCTTTGCGTCGACAGCTTGACTTCAGGCCTTTGATCCTTGTTCTCACTGCCACGCTGGTTATCAACTGTCAAGTTTTGTGTGTTTTCTGATTGACCACAGCTCTGCCCAAACTTGAAAACTGCTTTATCTCTGATGAACGCAAAGGACAACTCAAATCTGTTCACTTTATGAATTTTTATTCTCTTAAAGGTGGTCTGATAGATTTGGGATGAAACATAATAGGTTGATAACCTTTAAGATACACAAACAAAACATGAATTAGTTACAAATAAATCTCAATAACACTTTCTCAAAGTAACAATACAAAAATGGTACTGAATCCTCAAACCAAACAAAGTAATTTAGATCTCTAAACCTAGGATCTCTAATAGTTAATAATTAACCAATACACATGATTCCATAATTAAATGTATAATAATTAAACAATACACATGATCCCATAATTAAATGTATAATAATTAAACAATACACATGATCCCATAATTAAATGTATAATAATTAAACAATACACATGCTTAGAGTAATGTTACTTCTGTTAAGTTCTACATTCACATAATAAAGTCTGCACTATTTAATTTAAATTACACGTTACAACCAAGTTATATACTATATACAAAAAGTCATATACTGTAGAAGCATGAACTCAACACATTCAAACACATTCAATCCTACCAGTTGCGTCTTTGGATGATCAGGAGCTGTGGTCACAGTATCTTTCTTCGGGAACAGGTGAGAGAGCCAACAGAGCTGTTACCAAACATTTTAATGCCATGCCCTCCCTGTGGGTGCGCAGGTAAATATGGTCCCAAGAGCACTTCCTAGAAGTTGGTTCCACCAACTCTGGTTGCATGGTTGCCCCCTGCAGTTTGGGAGTGCCCAGTACAACTTGTCCATGAATTGACACAACACTGATCTTGTCTGTATGAGGGTTTATTACACACACACACTCACACACACACTGATCTTGTCTGTATGAGGGTTTATTACACACACACACACACACACACACACACACACACACACACACACACTGATCTTGTCTGTATGAGGGTTTATTACACACACACACACACACACACACACTGATCCTGTCTGTATGAGGGTTTATTACACACACACACACACACACACACACACACACACACACACACACACACACACACACACACACACACACACACACACACACACACACACACACACACACACAGTGATCTTGTCTGTATGAGGGTTTATTACACACACACACACACACTCACACTGATCTTGTCTGTATGAGGGTTTATTACACACACACACACACACACACACACACTGATCTTGTCTGTATGAGGGTTTATTACACACACACACACACACTTACACTGATCTTGTCTGTATGAG
>CM042244.1:60536084-60642614 GCA_023566225.1 Romanogobio albipinnatus
CACTGATCTTGTCTGTATGAGGGTTTATTACACACACACACACACACACACACACACTGATATTGTCTGTATGAGGGTTTATTACACACACACACACACACACACACACACACACACACTGATCTTGTCTGTATGAGGGTTTATTACACACACACACACACACACACACACACACACACACACACACACACACACACACACACACTGATCTTGTCTGTATGAGGGTTTATTACACACACACACACACACACACACACACTGATCTTGTCTGTATGAGGGTTTATTACACACACACACACACACACACACACACACACACACACACACACTGATCTTGTCTGTATGAGGGTTTATTACACACACACACACACACACACACACACTGATCTTGTCTGTATGAGAGTTTATTACACACACACACACACACACACACACACTGATCTTGTCTGTATGAGAGTTTATTACACACACACACACACACACACACACACACACACACACACACACACACACACACTGATCTTGTCTGTATGAGAGTTTATTACACACACACACACACACACACACACACACACACACACACACACACACACACACACACACACACACACACACACACACACACACACACACACACACACACACTGATCTTGTCTGTATGAGAGTTTATTACACACACACACACACACACACACACACACACACACACACACTGATCTTGTCTGTATGAGAGTTTATTACACACACACACACACACACACACACACACACACACACACACTGATCTTGTCTGTATGAGAGTTTATTACACACACACACACACACACACACTGATCTTGTCTGTATGAGAGTTTATTACACACACACACACACACACACACACACACTGATCTTGTCTGTAAGAGGGTTTATTACACACACACACACACACACACACACACTGATCTTGTCTGTATGAGAGTTTATTACACACACACACACACACACACACACACACACACTGATCTTGTCTGTATGAGAGTTTATTACACACACACACACACACACACACACACACACACACACTGATCTTGTCTGTATGAGAGTTTATTACACACACACACACACACACACACACTGATCTTGTCTGTGTGAGGGTTTATTACACACACACACACACACACACACACACACTGATCTTGTCTGTATGAGGGTTTATTACACACACACACACACACACACACACACACACACACACACACACACACACACTGATCTTGTCTGTATGAGGGTTTATTACACACACATGTTGTTTCAGTGACAGTATTAATGTAATGAAGAGACTCTATAACGTCTCACAGTCACTGTTTATCATGAGCTCAAAGCATTATGGGTAGAATCTCTCATCAGTCTCTCCTGATTCATCACAACAGTTTCACTGATGATTCAGGATAAACAGCAAACCCAGGATAGAGTGTGTGAGTGAATGTGGTCTGGACTGTGTGGAGGAGGATCATTGTGTCTCCAGAGACGCTGTAGAAGGACAGAGTTCCTGCTCTGTGATCCACATACACTCCTACTGTACTATAGCCAGAGCTGCTGAAGATGGGCGTCACAGGGACACGTAACCCTAACCCTAACTCTAACTCTAACTGTAAAGAGACAAGAGACTCTGTGCTATTGTGTCTGAATGTGTAACTGACAGAAGAGCAGACCAAACTCCAGGACTGATCATTAAATCCAAACCGACACTCATCACCCCGTCCCTTCCTGCTGATGCTCTGATATGACACTGATATATACACATACCCCCTCCACTCAACCTCCCAGTAAGAGCGTCCACTCACACTCTCACTACACAACAGCTGAGGAAACACACCAAAACTGTGAGGATGATAAGGGTACCAGTGACGTGTGTCAGTGTCAGCGTATGTGTCAGTGTGAGTGTATGTGATCTCTCTGCTCCCATCAGACAGAAGGAGGTGATGATTCACTGTGTTCAGGTCTGGATTCAGCCGGAGAGAGTCTGATGGAGAGAAACACACAGAAGGAGAGATTATGAATCTGATCTAATGAAGCTGAACTCTTCATGATCAATATATCATCAGTGTCTCAGTTCAGATTAATCATCATTCACACGATCAACTCTAACACTCTTGAACACACACTCATGAACACACACTCATGAACACACACTCATGAACACACACTCATGAACACACACTCATGAACACACACTCATGAACACACACTCATGAACACACACTCATGAACACACACTCATGATCACACACTCATGATCACACACTCATGAACACACTCATGAACACACACTCATGAACACACACTCATGAACACACACTCATGAACACACTCATGAACACACATTCATGAACACACACTCATGAACACACTCATGAACACACACTCATGAACACACACTCATGAACACACACTCATGAACACACTCATGAACACACACTCATGAACACACACTCATGAACACACACTCATGAACACACACTCATGAACACACTCATGAACACACACTCATGAACACACTCATGAACACACACTCATGAACACACACTCATGAACACACACTCATGAACACACACTCATGAACACACTCATGAACACACACTCATGAACACACACTCATGAACACACACTCATGAACACACACTCATGAACACACTCATGAACACACACTCATGAACACACACTCATGAACACACACTCATGAACACACTCATGAACACACACTCATGAACACACACTCATGAACACACACTCATGAACACACACACTCATGAACACACACTCATGAACACACACTCATGAACACACACTCATAAACACACACTCATGAACACACACTCATGAACACACACTCATGAACACACACACTCATGAACACACACTCATGATCACACACTCATGATCACACACTCATGAACACACACTCATGAACACACACTCATGAACACACACTCATGAACACACACTCATGAACACACACTCATGAACACACACTCATGAACACACACTCATGAACACACACTCATGATCACACACTCATGATCACACACTCATGATCACACACTCATGACCACACTCATGAACACACACTCATGAACACACACTCATGAACACACACTCATGAACACACACTCATGAACACACACACTCATGAACACACACTCATGAACACACACTCATGATCACACACTCATGATCACACACTCATGACCACACTCATGAACACACACTCATGAACACACACTCATGAACACACACTCATGAACACACACTCATGAACACACACTCATGAACACACACTCATGATCACACACTCATGACCACACTCATGAACACACACTCATGAACACACACACACTCATGAACACACACTCGTGAACACACACTCGTGAACACACACTCGTGAACACACTCGTGAACACACTCGTGAACACACTCGTGAACACACACTCATGAACACACTCATGAACACACACTCATGAACACACACTCATGAACACACACTCATGAACACACACTCATGAACACACACTCATGAACACACTCATGAACACACACTCATGAACACACACTCATGAACACACACTCATGAACACACTCATGAACACACACTCATGAACACACACTCATGAACACACACTCATGAACACACACTCATGAACACACACTCATGAACACACACTCATGATCACACACTCATGAACACACACTCATGAACACACACTCATGATCACACACTCATGATCACACACTCATGAACACACTCATGAACACACTCATGAACACACACTCATGAACACACACTCATGAACACACACTCATGAACACACACTCATGAACACACACTCATGAACACACACTCATGAACACACTCATGAACACACACTCATGATCACACACTCATGAACACACACTCATGAACACACACTCATGAACACACACTCATGAACACACTCATGAACACACACTCATGAACACACACTCATGAACACACTCATGAACACACACTCATGAACACACACTCATGATCACACACTCATGAACACACACTCATGAACACACTCATGAACACACACTCATGAACACACACTCATGAACACACTCATGAACACACTCATGAACACACACTCATGAACACACTCATGAACACACACTCATGAACACACTCATGAACACACTCATGAACACACTCATGAACACACACTCATGAACACACACTCATGAACACACACTCATGAACACACACTCATGAACACACTCATGAACACACACTCATGAACACACACTCATGATCACACACTCATGAACACACACTCATGAACACACACTCATGATCACACACTCATGATCACACACTCATTAACACACACTCATGAACACACACTCATGAACACACACTCATGATCACACACTCATGATCACAGACTCATGACCACACTCATGAACACACACTCATGAACACACACTCATGAACACACACTCATGATCACACACTCATGAACACACTCATGAACACACACTCATGAACACACTCATGAACACACTCATGAACACACACTCATGAACACACTCATGAACACACACTCATGATCACACACTCATGAACACACACTCATGAACACACACTCATGAACACACACTCATGAACACACTCATGAACACACTCATGAACACACACTCTTGAACACACACTCATGAACACACTCATGAACACACTCATGAACACACACTCATGATCACACACTCATGAACACACACTCATGAACACACACTCATGAACACACTCATGAACACACTCATGAACACACTCTTGAACACACACTCATGAACACACACTCATGAACACACTCTTGAACACACACTCATGAACACACACTCTTGAACACACACTCATGAACACACTCATGAACACACACTCATGAACACACACTCATGAACACACTCTTGAACACACACTCATGAACACACTCATGAACACACACTCATGAACACACACTCATGAACACACACTCATGAACACACACTCATGAACACACACTCATGAACACACACTCATGAACACACACTCATGAACACACACTCATGATCACACACTCATGAACACACACTCATGAACACACACTCATGAACACACACTCATGAACACACTCATGAACACACTCATGAACACACACTCATGAACACACTCTTGAACACACACTCATGAACACACTCATGAACACACACTCATGATCACACACTCATGAACACACACTCATGAACACACACTCATGAACACACTCATGAACACACTCATGAACACACACTCATGAACACACTCTTGAACACACACTCATGAACACACACTCATGAACACACACTCATGAACACACTCTTGAACACACACTCATGAACACACACTCTTGAACACACACTCATGAACACACACTCTTGAACACACACTCTTGAACACACACTCATGAACACACACTCATGAACACACTCATGAACACACACTCATGAACACACTCTTGAACACACACTCATGAACACACTCATGAACACACACTCATGAACACACACTCATGAACACACTCATGAACACACACTCATGAACACACACTCATGAACACACACTCATGAACACACACTCATGAACACACACTCATGAACACACACTCATGAACACACACTCATGAACACACACTCATGAACACACACTCATGAACACACACTCATGAACACACACTCATGAACACACACTCATGAACACACACTCATGAGTTTCTCTGCTTGTGTTCTTACATTGCAGGAAGTCGTCTCTGGTCTTGGGATCAGGGTCTGTGGAGATCAACAGACATGAAGAGTGTGATTATCTTAACTAGAGTAAATGACACTGCATCCATTGCTAACACATGCAGAAATCCTCCAACACAGAAGATATTTAGAGAAATGTTCCTGCTGTTTCCAGAGCCCTAATCCTGACTCGAGCACTACTGAGGGTTTGACACTATTGACATGTCCCCATATTAGATTTGGCTCCTGTAGACATCAGCTGATCACAGGTTGGGCTGGAGAGGGAATACGACTCAGGTTGTGTGGGGTGTGGGTGTGTGTGTGTGTGTGTGTGTGGGGGGGGGTTGCATGGGGTGTGTGGGGGCGAAACGTGCTTTAAGCCAATAACCCAAAACTGACTACAGAGAATATGGTGTGTAGTAACTCTGTACTGTGTGTGTAACTCTGTGCTGTGTGTAGTAACTCTGTACTGTGTGTGTAACTCTGTACTGTGTGTGTAACTCTGTACTGTGTGTAGTAACTCTGTACTGTGTGTAGTAACTCTGTACTGTGTGTGTAACTCTGTACTGTGTGTAGTAACTCTGTACTGTGTGTAGTAACTCTGTACTGTGTGTACTGTGTGTAGTAACTCTGTACTGTGTGTAGTAACTCTGTACTGTGTGTGTAACTCTGTACTGTGTGTAGTAACTCTGTACTGTGTGTAGTAACTCTGTACTGTGTGTAGTAACTCTGTACTGTGTGTAGTAACTCTGTACTGTGTGTAGTAACTCTGTACTGTGTGTATAACTCTGTGTGTGTGTAGTAACTCTGTACTGTGTGTAGTAACTCTGTACTGTGTGTGTAACTCTGTACTGTGTGTGTAACTCTGTACTGTGTGTAGTAACTCTGTACTGTGTGTGTAACTCTGTACTGTGTGTATAGCTCTGTGTGTGTGTGTAGTAACTATGTACTGTGTGTGTAACTCTGTACTGTGTGTAGTAACTCTGTACTGTGTGTAGTAACTCTGTACTGTGTGTAGTAACTCTGTACTGTGTGTGTAACTCTGTACTGTGTGTGTGTAACTCTGTACTGTGTGTATAACTCTGTACTGTGTGTATAACTCTGTACTGTGTGTGTAACTCTGTACTGTGTGCAGTAACTCTGTACTGTGTGTAGTAACTCTGTACTGTGTGTGTAACTCTGTACTGTGTGTAGTAACTCTGTACTGTGTGTAGTAACTCTGTACTGTGTGTAGTAACTCTGTACAGTGTGTAGTAACTCTGTACTGTGTGTATAACTCTGTGTGTGTGTGTAGTAACTCTGTACTGTGTGTAGTAACTCTGTACTGTGTGCAGTAACTCTGTGTGTGTGTAGTAACTCTGTACTGTGTGTAGTAACTCTGTACTGTGTGTATAACTCTGTGTGTGTGTAGTAACTCTGTACTGTGTGTAGTAACTCTGTACTGTGTGCAGTAACTCTGTGTGTGTGTAGTAACTCTGTACTGTGTGTAGTAACTCTGTACTGTGTGTATAACTCTGTGTGTGTGTAGTAACTCTGTACTGTGTGTAGTAACTCTGTACTGTGTGTAGTAACTCTGTACTGTGTGCAGTAACTCTGTACTGTGTGTAGTAACTCTGTACTGTGTGTGTAACTCTGTACTGTGTGTAGTAACTCTGTACTGTGTGTATAACTTTGTGTGTGTGTAGTAACTCTGTACTGTGTGTAGTAACTCTGTACTGTGTGTGTAACTCTGTACTGTGTGTAGTAACTCTGTACTGTGTGTATAACTCTGTGTGTGTGTAGTAACTCTGTACTGTGTGTGTAACTCTGTACAGTGTGCAGTAACTCTGTACTGTGTGTAGTAACTCTGTACTGTGTGTGTAACTCTGTACTGTGTGTGTAACTCTGTACTGTGTGTAGTAACTCTGTACTGTGTGTATAACTCTGTGTGTGTGTAGTAACTCTGTACTGTGTGTAGTAACTCTGTACTGTGTGTAGTAACTCTGTACTGTGTGTATAACTCTGTGTGTGTGTAGTAACTCTGTACTGTGTGTAGTAACTCTGTACTGTGTGTAGTAACTCTGTACTGTGTGCAGTAACTCTGTACTGTGTGTAGTAACTCTGTACTGTGTGTGTAACTCTGTACTGTGTGTAGTAACTCTGTACTGTGTGTAGTAACTCTGTACTGTGTGTATAACTCTGTGTGTGTGTAGTAACTCTGTACTGTGTGTGTAACTCTGTACAGTGTGCAGTAACTCTGTACTGTGTGTATAACTCTGTACTGTGTGTAATAACTCTGTACTGTGTGTGTGTGTAACTCTGTGCTGTGTGTAGTAACTCTGTACTGTGTGTATAACTCTGTACTGTGTGTAATAACTCTGTACTGTGTGTAGTAACTCTGTACTGTGTGTAGTAACTCTGTACTGTGTGTAATAACTCTGTACTGTGTGTAGTAACTCTGTACTGTGTGTAGTAACTCTGTACTGTGTGTAGTAACTCTGTACTGTGTGTGTAACTCTGTACTGTGTGTAGTAACTCTGTACTGTGTGTAGTAACTCTGTACTGTGTGTATAACTCTGTGTGTGTGTAGTAACTCTGTACTGTGTGTGTAACTCTGTACAGTGTGTAGTAACTCTGTACTGTGTGTATAACTCTGTACTGTGTGTAATAACTCTGTACTGTGTGTAGTAACTCTGTACTGTGTGTATAACTCTGTACTGTGTGTAATAACTCTGTACTGTGTGTAGTAACTCTGTACTGTGTGTAGTAACTCTGTACTGTGTGTAATAACTCTGTACTGTGTGTAGTAACTCTGTACTGTGTGTAGTAACTCTGTACTGTGTGTAGTAACTCTGTACTGTGTGTAGTAACTCTGTACTGTGTGTAGTAACTCTGTACTGTGTGTAGTAACTCTGTACTGTGTGTGTAACTCTGTACTGTGTGTGTAACTCTGTACTGTGTGTATAACTCTGTACTGTGTGTAGTAACTCTGTACTGTGTGTGTAACTCTGTACTGTGTGTGTAACTCTGTACTGTGTGTATAACTCTGTGTGTGTGTAGTAACTCTGTACTGTGTGTAGTAACTCTGTACAGTGTGTAGTAACTCTGTACTGTGTGTATAACTCTGTGTGTGTGTAGTAACTCTGTACTGTGTGTAGTAACTCTGTACTGTGTGCAGTAACTCTGTGTGTGTGTAGTAACTCTGTACTGTGTGTAGTAACTCTGTACTGTGTGTATAACTCTGTGTGTGTGTAGTAACTCTGTACTGTGTGTAGTAACTCTGTACTGTGTGTAGTAACTCTGTACTGTGTGCAGTAACTCTGTACTGTGTGTAGTAACTCTGTACTGTGTGTGTAACTCTGTACTGTGTGCAGTAACTCTGTACTGTGTGTATAACTTTGTGTGTGTAGTAACTCTGTACTGTGTGTAGTAACTCTGTACTGTGTGTGTAACTCTGTACTGTGTGTAGTAACTCTGTACTGTGTGTATAACTCTGTGTGTGTGTAGTAACTCTGTACTGTGTGTGTAACTCTGTACAGTGTGCAGTAACTCTGTACTGTGTGTAGTAACTCTGTACTGTGTGTGTAACTCTGTACTGTGTGTGTAACTCTGTACTGTGTGTAGTAACTCTGTACTGTGTGTATAACTCTGTGTGTGTGTAGTAACTCTGTACTGTGTGTAGTAACTCTGTACTGTGTGTAGTAACTCTGTACTGTGTGTATAACTCTGTGTGTGTGTAGTAACTCTGTACTGTGTGTAGTAACTCTGTACTGTGTGTAGTAACTCTGTACTGTGTGCAGTAACTCTGTACTGTGTGTAGTAACTCTGTACTGTGTGTGTAACTCTGTACTGTGTGTAGTAACTCTGTACTGTGTGTATAACTTTGTGTGTGTGTAGTAACTCTGTACTGTGTGTAGTAACTCTGTACTGTGTGTGTAACTCTGTACTGTGTGTAGTAACTCTGTACTGTGTGTATAACTCTGTGTGTGTGTAGTAACTCTGTACTGTGTGTGTAACTCTGTACAGTGTGCAGTAACTCTGTACTGTGTGTAGTAACTCTGTACTGTGTGTGTAACTCTGTACTGTGTGTGTAACTCTGTACTGTGTGTAGTAACTCTGTACTGTGTGTATAACTCTGTGTGTGTGTAGTAACTCTGTACTGTGTGTAGTAACTCTGTACTGTGTGTAGTAACTCTGTACTGTGTGTATAACTCTGTGTGTGTGTAGTAACTTTGTACTGTGTGTAGTAACTCTGTACTGTGTGTAGTAACTCTGTACTGTGTGCAGTAACTCTGTACTGTGTGTAGTAACTCTGTACTGTGTGTGTAACTCTGTACTGTGTGTAGTAACTCTGTACTGTGTGTAGTAACTCTGTACTGTGTGTATAACTCTGTGTGTGTGTAGTAACTCTGTACTGTGTGTGTAACTCTGTACAGTGTGCAGTAACTCTGTACTGTGTGTATAACTCTGTACTGTGTGTAATAACTCTGTACTGTGTGTGTGTGTAACTCTGTGCTGTGTGTAGTAACTCTGTACTGTGTGTATAACTCTGTACTGTGTGTAATAACTCTGTACTGTGTGTAGTAACTCTGTACTGTGTGTAGTAACTCTGTACTGTGTGTAATAACTCTGTACTGTGTGTGTAACTCTGTACTGTGTGTAGTAACTCTGTACTGTGTGTAGTAACTCTGTACTGTGTGTAGTAACTCTGTACTGTGTGTGTAACTCTGTACTGTGTGTAGTAACTCTGTACTGTGTGTAGTAACTCTGTACTGTGTGTATAACTCTGTGTGTGTGTAGTAACTCTGTACTGTGTGTGTAACTCTGTACAGTGTGTAGTAACTCTGTACTGTGTGTATAACTCTGTACTGTGTGTAATAACTCTGTACTGTGTGTAGTAACTCTGTACTGTGTGTATAACTCTGTACTGTGTGTAATAACTCTGTACTGTGTGTAGTAACTCTGTACTGTGTGTAGTAACTCTGTACTGTGTGTAATAACTCTGTACTGTGTGTAGTAACTCTGTACTGTGTGTAGTAACTCTGTACTGTGTGTAATAACTCTGTACTGTGTGTAGTAACTCTGTACTGTGTGTAGTAACTCTGTACTGTGTGTAGTAACTCTGTACTGTGTGTAGTAACTCTGTACTGTGTGTGTAACTCTGTACTGTGTGTGTAACTCTGTACTGTGTGTATAACTCTGTACTGTGTGTAGTAACTCTGTACTGTGTGTGTAACTCTGTACTGTGTGTGTAACTCTGTACTGTGTGTATAACTCTGTGTGTGTGTAGTAACTCTGTACTGTGTGTAGTAACTCTGTACAGTGTGTAGTAACTCTGTACTGTGTGTATAACTCTGTGTGTGTGTAGTAACTCTGTACTGTGTGTAGTAACTCTGTACTGTGTGCAGTAACTCTGTGTGTGTGTAGTAACTCTGTACTGTGTGTAGTAACTCTGTACTGTGTGTATAACTCTGTGTGTGTGTAGTAACTCTGTACTGTGTGTAGTAACTCTGTACTGTGTGTAGTAACTCTGTACTGTGTGCAGTAACTCTGTACTGTGTGTAGTAACTCTGTACTGTGTGTGTAACTCTTTACTGTGTGCAGTAACTCTGTACTGTGTGTATAACTTTGTGTGTGTAGTAACTCTGTACTGTGTGTAGTAACTCTGTACTGTGTGTGTAACTCTGTACTGTGTGTAGTAACTCTGTACTGTGTGTATAACTCTGTGTGTGTGTAGTAACTCTGTACTGTGTGTGTAACTCTGTACAGTGTGCAGTAACTCTGTACTGTGTGTAGTAACTCTGTACTGTGTGTGTAACTCTGTACTGTGTGTGTAACTCTGTACTGTGTGTAGTAACTCTGTACTGTGTGTATAACTCTGTGTGTGTGTAGTAACTCTGTACTGTGTGTAGTAACTCTGTACTGTGTGTATAACTCTGTGTGTGTGTAGTAACTCTGTACTGTGTGTAGTAACTCTGTACTGTGTGTAGTAACTCTGTACTGTGTGCAGTAACTCTGTACTGTGTGCAGTAACTCTGTACTGTGTGTAGTAACTCTGTACTGTGTGTGTAACTCTGTACAGTGTGCAGTAACTCTGTACTGTGTGTATAACTCTGTACTGTGTGTAATAACTCTGTACTGTGTGTGTGTGTAACTCTGTGCTGTGTGTAGTAACTCTGTACTGTGTGTATAACTCTGTACTGTGTGTAATAACTCTGTACTGTGTGTAGTAACTCTGTACTGTGTGTAGTAACTCTGTACTGTGTGTAATAACTCTGTACTGTGTGTGTAACTCTGTACTGTGTGTAGTAACTCTGTACTGTGTGTAGTAACTCTGTACTGTGTGTAGTAACTCTGTACTGTGTGTAGTAACTCTGTACTGTGTGTGTAACTCTGTACTGTGTGTAGTAACTCTGTACTGTGTGTAGTAACTCTGTACTGTGTGTATAACTCTGTGTGTGTGTAGTAACTCTGTACTGTGTGTGTAACTCTGTACAGTGTGTAGTAACTCTGTACTGTGTGTATAACTCTGTACTGTGTGTAATAACTCTGTACTGTGTGTAGTAACTCTGTACTGTGTGTATAACTCTGTACTGTGTGTAATAACTCTGTACTGTGTGTAGTAACTCTGTACTGTGTGTAGTAACTCTGTACTGTGTGTAATAACTCTGTACTGTGTGTAGTAACTCTGTACTGTGTGTAGTAACTCTGTACTGTGTGTAGTAACTCTGTACTGTGTGTAGTAACTCTGTACTGTGTGTGTAACTCTGTACTGTGTGTGTAACTCTGTACTGTGTGTGTAACTCTGTACTGTGTGTAGTAACTCTGTACTGTGTGTGTAACTCTGTACTGTGTGTGTAACTCTGTACTGTGTGTAGTAACTCTGTACTGTGTGTATAACTCTGTACTGTGTGTATAACTCTGTACTGTGTGTATAACTCTGTACTGTGTGTATAACTCTGTACTGTGTGTATAACTCTGTACTGTGTGTATAACTCTGTACTGTGTGTATAACTCTTAACTGCAGTGAGGCGGAGCTCGGGACGAGTCCCTCTTCTGCTGTCCCAGACTCATCCGGGCTTTAACTGCTGTCTTTATATTGGGAATCTGTGCTGTGAGCACAACGACGGGCCATTAGACATTTATTTGGGTTTACCCAAAAACCATACGAAAAACCAAAAAAGAGAGGAATGAGTCGGTTTGACTGAGAACTGCTCTTATGTTTACAGGATTGCACAAGCATGACCCGACTATCCAACAGGACAGAGCATCTGCTGACACAGGGGCATTGCCCAACACCCCGAGCACACACCCCCCCTGCTGGAGACAACTGGACCTGCTAGAAATGTATTCACAATGAACTTCTGTATGCTTTGCATTTATTATGAATAATTAATAATGATTATTATTAAAGAATATAAATGATGAGTTTTGCATTTGTTAAAGATATTATTTATATTAATCAATCATGTCGTTTTCAGCGATGACTGAGGTCTTTCTGCAGAAATGCCATGATAGTGAGCTTAACAGTTTTTGTGTTCTAAGTTGATTATTTGTTTGTTTGTGTGTTTTGTTTTAATTATGAGCCATTTATTTTTATGTTAGCTATATTTTTAACTGTCCTTTTGGTTTTCATACAGAGAAGTGTTTGTTCCATCTGCCCATGATCTCCACAGTAGTACAGCAGCCTACATCTGACATCAAACACATTTTGTGACAACATGAACGAGACAAATAATACGTTCATATATACAGTCAATTGGGAAACACTTTACAACCTGTTACATTAATATTGTACCCTATAATTATTAATATCTACACCTGTTAGGAAATATGGTTGTCAATACAAACATTGAGTGAAGCAAATTATTATTTTTTTTTTTAAAGATAAAGATTAATGCAAAGAAATATGCATTTGACACTCACCTGAAGAGGGTATGGGGCCGATAGTGTCACTGGCTTCACTCACTCCCACTTTACCCACTATCCTGTAGCGGATCATGTACTGCTGTCCAGACTCCAATCCAGTCAGAGTAAAGTTTCCATCAGGTGTGTTTATGACATGCCACTGTTCCCCGTTCAGCTGCCGGTACTCCACTCTGTACCGCACAGTTTCTCCAGTCGGGGACTCCTGCAGTTTCAGGGACACACTGCGCTCCAGGACCTCCTTCACTTCTGGAGGGGGAGGCTTCGACACGGGCTGGAACTGTGTTTCTGTCAGCAGCCCTTTTTCATACAGACGGATGGAGGAACCTGGACTGGATGGATCAGAGATGGCAGATATAATGAATCTGTATCTCTTTTCATCTTTATTAGCCTCTGAAAAACTTCTGAAAAGAGACAAGGTCTCTCTCATCTTTGAGAGGACAGCAGGATCGTTGAACCACTTTCTGTCAGATGCCACAGAAACCATGCTTTGTTCCCCATCTAGCTCTTTAAACTTGTCAGATTTCAGAAACTCCTTCAGGGTTGAAAGATACGGGTCATCATACTTCAGAGATGTGAAGGTCAAGCACACCACAACATCAATATCAGGATCAAAGAGGATGATGCTGAGATGATCTGAGTCTTCAGTTGTGATTCCCTGCAGTCTCTTGGTGTGAGAACTCAAGAGGTTGAGTTCAGTCTGTGCACCATCTAACCACTGGTTAATCCTGTCAGCTTTAAAAGGGGAGCTGTAGTGGACCTTCAGGACGTCTTCCAGCGACTTCTCCTCCATCTCTCCTCCTCGTATAGCAGGCAAGACCCTGGCCACTGCTTTCAGGAGCATTGTCTTGTAAATGCTAAATGAGTTCTGAAATGAAGGCAGCCTCTCTTTGATATCACTGAAAACATTCACCAGTGTTTTTCTGGAGAGGTCGTTGTATGTCCTCTCTACTTCTCCCAGCTCCTCCATTATATCTTCAGTGTTGGAAACCAGACGTGTGTTGATTTCTCTCTCCAGCTGAGCTGCTGTTGTATTCAGTAGAGAAAGAGGATAGAGCCAGACTCTTATTGGAACTGCATTCTGTGGATTCTCCTTCAGGATAGTGGGGAGCTTCTTGTACACCTCCACGGCCTCCATGTAAGTGGTGGGGTTCTGCTCAAGACGGACGTCACCATGAAATGTGCAAGCAATGCTCTCAGCCTTTTGCTTATCACCATCTGTCATATTTATAGCTCCTTCTCCCTCAATAGAAAATTGAGGGATCTTCTTGACCATGACATTCAGTTGTCCCTCAATCTCCTGCTTGTCTTCCTCTTCTGAACATGTCCGATCAAACACCATGAAGGCCTGAGCTCCGTACAGTACAGCCGTGACCACATGAGTTGCAGTTTTCTGGTCAAACACCTGAGGGTAGGTGATGTCTCCCAGCTGAGTCATAGTGAGCTGATCGAATCTGGAGGTTTCACTGTAATGCATTGTTACTCTGGACTGTTGGTTTGAGGATTTGGTGTCACGCAGGAACTTGGCAGATCCTCCCACCTCCACCAGCCCTCCTAAGAAGCTGGCCTTCAGGGAAGCACTTACATCCAGGAGACTGGCCTTACTAGAGAGAGAGTCGGAGCTACTGAACTTCAAATCTGACATGAGCTGTGGACGGGTGTCCAAATCTTCCCTCAGTGACTTCTTATCCCACAGAGTAACTCCTGAAATGAGAAATGGCTTTAACAGTCACGAATGAGGACGCAATGCACTGTTGAAGAATCATGCAGGTTTTATCGTGTTGTTACACAAGCACTAGTGATGCAGCATTTGGTGAAGAGGGGAAATAAACTTTTATTTATTTATTTATTTTAGGTTGGTAAAGCACCTGGAATGAAGGAATCCGTGCGGAGGTCATACAGCATCCCAGGAAACAGAGGTCTTCCTAAAGCTGCCACTTCAATGGGCTTTGATGCCAAGGCTGCAGTAAATAACAAATAAAAGGTCATATTTATATATATTTATGATATATATGAACAAAATTACATCTGGTGATAATGAATAATGTTTAACTCTTTCGCCACCAGAATGTTTTTTAAGTTGCTAGCCACTACCAGCATTTTTGATCATTATACAAAGGTTTCATGGCCCCCAGGATATTTTGTTGTATGAATATTTGAACATGCAATTTATCAAAAGAAAGAACAGACCCTGTGTTAAAAAAAGTTTTAAAGTTTCATGCATTCCTTTTTTATCAACTCTTTAATATGGGTAAGTTTCATTTAAAAAATCAACATTGAGCAAAAAGCTACGAAAACCATGTTTTTGTTAGAGACTACATCCAGATGGGATTCAGAACAATGATCAAAACACAGATGGAGTAGATGGAAGCCTTTAGCTCATCCTGGGTCTACATTTCATTCAGTAACATTAGGCAGTTTTGATTTATAAGCTGTTTAAAGCTGCTGATTATTTTACATAATGCATATGATTACACGTGATATCGCCCTTCTGCTTCTTCTTCACCTGTGTGTTGATCAGGAGAGTCTGTACTCTTTCAGAAGATGTGTAATAGCGCCCCCTACAGTATAACAGTGAAAACACGGAGAGCTGGAAATGTTCATCAATGGCAGGGAAAGAGTTGATATGGAAGAACTCCATTATAAAATAAAGATGTAAAGAAAATAGACGATTACAGAATCAAACTTTCAACCTTCCAGTCAGAATATATAAAATCATATGCAGTTATAACAACCTTGAGCTCCACACGCTCAAAACGGTGGAGATGATAGTGGACTTCAGGAGGAACAGCCCATCATGAACAGCACTGTGGAAGCAGTGGAGTCATTCAGGTTCCTGGGCACTACCATCTCTCAGGACCTGAAGTGGGACAATCACATTGACTCCATTGTGAAAAAGGCCCAGCAGAGACAGCACTTCCTTCATCAGCTGAGGAAGCTCAACCTCCCACAGGAGCTGCTGATTCAGTTCTACTCGGCTGTCATTGAGTCTGTCTTATGCTCTTCCAGCACTGTCTGGTTTGGGTCAGCAACCAAATCTGACATCAGGAGACTACAACGCACAATCCAGACTGCGGAGAGGATTATTGGTGCTCCCCTGCCAACCCTCCAGGACCTGAACTCTTCCAGAGTGAGGAAGAGAGCAGGGAATCACCCCAGACTCCGCTCACCCTGGACACTTCCTGTTTGAACTATGACCATCAGGACGGCGACTCCGATCACTGGCCACTAGAACATCTGGGCACAGGAACAGTTTCTTCCCACAGGCCATTTCCCTCTTGAACAGTTAAAATACACCCCCCTCCCCCTCCCCCTCCCCCAAGGCATATGCCTGTAAGTGCAATACTCCCACTGTTTAGTGCAATATCTTCTAAACTCAGGAGATATTTATATTTATTCATACTACTCACATACTGTAAATATGTTTATAATCTGTAAATGTTTATTCTGACTACATGTAACTGTGACCTAATATTATCTTAGAATTTGTATTACTATGTTCTTGTTGTGTTTGTATTGTATATGTGCACTGGAAGCTTCAGCACCAAGAAAAATACCTTGTGTGTGCAAGCACACTTGGCAATAAAGCTCTTTCTGATTCTGATAAAATGCTAGATTTACAAATTCAACACATGCTCTTATCCAAAGCTTACAATAACAATAACATTACTAACAATAGTCTCTTACATTAATCACCAGATCGGACTGTGTTTGCAACCCCTATCCAGGCCCTATTCCTGCTCTGGGCATAAACCAAACTGCTCTCCCAGAGGGCGATTCACATTCTGGGGCATGCAAATATGGGAGCAGATACCCTGTTGAGACAAGGGCCGAGGCCCGGGGAATGACAACTCCACCCACAGGTGTTGGAGTCCATATGGCAGAGGCACGGTCAAGCGGAAGTGGACATGTTCGCCTACAAGGAGTCAACCCATTGTCCCCTTTGTATAACCCTCACTCTTCTAGCTAAACACATGTGCTGGACGCCAAGCTCATGAGAGAGACCCATTCTTTCACAAATGTGTGTAGAAGCGTCTGCATGCCTAGTGCTTGATTTATACACCTGTGGCCATGAAGTGATTGGGGTTAGATGACATACAGGTGCTGGTCATATAATTAGAATATTATCAAAAAGTTGATTTATTTCACTAATTCCGTTCAAAAAGTGAAAATTGTATATTATATTCATTCATTACACACAGACTGATATATTTCATGTTTATTTATTTTAATTTACATGATTATAACTGAAAACTAAGGAAAATCCCAAATTCAGTATCTCAGAAAATTACAATATTACTTAAGACCAATACAAAGAAAGCATTTTTAGAAATCTTGGCCAACTGAAAAGTATGAACCTGAAAAGTATGAGCATGTCCAGCACTGGGCATGGAGTCCATCAGTCTGTGGCACTGCTCAGGTGTTATGAGAGCCCAGGTTGCTCTGATAATAGAGATAGTGGTCCAGTGGTCCACTGAACTGATATGCAGAAGGTTGCTGGTTCGATCCCAGCGGTCACCACCAGTGTGTCCTTGAGCAAGGCACTTTACTCCATGTTGCTACAGATTGTCCCTGTAATAAGGGCACTAAGTCGCTTTGGATAAAAGCGTCTGCCAAATGCATAAATATAAATGTGCCTCTCCTCTCTTCCTCCAGACTCTGGGACCCTGATTTCCAAAGGAAATGCAAAATTGACTTTCATCAGAGAACATAACTCGGCAGCAGTCCAGTCCTTTTTGTCGAGACGCTTCTGACGCTTCTGTTGTTCAAGATTGTGACAGATGAAACCCATGTCTTGCATACGTCTGTGTGTAGTGGTTCTTGAAACACTGACTCCACCACCGGTCCACATTTTTGAATTGGTTTTGTTTCACAATCCTCTCCAGGGTGCGGTTATCCCTATTGCTTGTACACTTTTTTCTAGCACATCTTTTCCTTACCTTCACCTCTCTATTAATGTGCTTGGACACAGAGCTCTGTGAACAGCCAGCCTCTTTTGCAATGACCTTTTGTGTCTTGCCCTCCTTGTGCAAGGTGTCAATGGTCGTCTTTTTAGATTAGATTAGATTCAACTTTATTTGTCATTACACAAGTACAAGGCAACGAAATGCAGTTTAGGTCTAACCAGAAGTGCAATAGCAGCAAGTGCAGGATATACAAAGGTTGCATAAGTGCAGGACATGGATATGTACTGAATATATATATAAATATGTATAAATAGAGAGATGGTTATTACTGTAAACAGAACTGAATTTACAGGTGAATATGTACAGTGAATAAATATACAGATGGCTATTACTATAAACATAATTTACAGGTGAATATGTACTATGAATATAATATACAGATGGCTATTACTTTAAACAGCGGTAGAAGTTCACCAGGATAGCCGAGGAGAGCTGATTCTTCCTCAGTGTCCTCAGGAAGAAAAGACGCTGGTGAGCCTTCTTGACCAGGCTGGAGGTGTTGGTCGTCCACGACATGTCCGCCGAGATGTGGATCCCCAGGAACTTGAAACTGGAGACACGCTCAACAGCCATTCCATTGATGTGGATGGTGTCGTGTGTGCCTCTTGACTCTTTCCTGAAGTCCACGATGAGCTCCTACGTTTTGGTGGTGTTGAGGAGCAGGTTATTATCAGCGCACCATGTGGCCAGGTGCTGGATCTCCTCCCTGTAGGCAGTCTCATCGTTGTTGCTGATGAGCCCAATCACCGTAGTGTCGTCCGCAAACTTGACAATGGAATTAGATCCATACACAGGCTTGCAGTCGGAGGTGAAGAGGGAGTAGATAAATGGGCTTAGCACACAGCCCTGTGGTACACCAGTGTTGAGTGTGATGGACGTGGAGCAGGTGGATCCTGATCGAACATTCTGGGGTCTGTCAGTTAGGAAGTCCAAAATCCAGTTACACATTGAGGTGTTGATGCCCAGGTCTCCAAGTTTGGCTATTAACTTGGTTGGGATGACAGTGTTGAATGCTGAGCTGAAGTCAACAAACAGCATGCGTGCATAAGTGTTCTTATGGTCCAGATGGGTGAACACAGAGTGCAGTGCCATGAAAACGGCATCCTCTGTGCTCCTATTGCTGCGATAGGCAAACTGGTGTGAGTCCAATGTGGATGGTAGAGAGTCTTTTAGGTGTTCCAGGACCAGCCGCTCAAAGCACTTCATAATGATGGGTGTGAGTACTACAGGGCGGTAGTCATTAGGGCACCTCGGGCTAGAGTGTTTTGGCACTGGCACAATGGAAGTGCGTTTAAAGCATGATGGTACAGCTGCTTGGGCAAGAGAAAGGTTGAAAATGTCTGTTAAAACCCCAGCGAGCTGCTCCGCACATGCCCTGAGAACACGTCCAGGGATGTTGTCTGGTCCAGCAGCCTTGTGCGCGCTGATCCGGCTCAGTGCCTCGCAGACATCTGTGGAGGAGAGTGTGATTGGTGGGTAGTCAGCTGAGGGTTTGAGCTTGGTGGCAGTTTCTCTGTTGTCTCTTTCAAAGCGAGCATAAAAGTAATTTAGCTCGTTCAGGAAGTTGACATCAGTGGCTGCGGGGGTGGAGTGGGTGGGTTTGTAGTCACTGATGGCCTGAATGCCCTGCCACATGCGTCAAGGGTCAGAGTTGGAAAAGTGATCTCCTTGTGCATCTCCTGATCTGAAGGCAGTGTTGCGTGACTTCAACAGGAGTCGCACTTCCTTGTTCATCCATGGCTTCTGATTTGGGTATGTGGTGATCTGTTTCTGGGTTGTAACACTGTCAATGGTGGTATTGATATGATCCAATACAGAGGAGGTGTAGGAGTCAATGTCCGTGTGAGCGCCACTGGTGGCTTGAGAAGCAAACATCAAATCAAATCAAATCACTTTATTGTCACACAACCATATACACAAGTGCAACAGTAGGTGATTCTTGGGTGCAGTTCCAAGCAACATAGCAGTCATGACATGACATGAGACGTACAACATTTAAAGCAACATCAGATTACACATCTGATGCGCACACAGTTACTCACAGCACAGTATACTCTACAATAAACAATAAATAATTTACACAATGTGAGTGCAGTTCTCACAGCACAGCACACATACTTTAAACAATATACACTAAACATACATTAGAACAATATACATTAAGCTATAATAATAATAATAATATAAAATGTACAGTATATAATATTCACAAATAGACATCCAATGTACAATAGATACGCTATATGATAAATAAATGTGTATATAATGTGTGTGTATCTACAGTGGGTTGTGCTGAGTGATATTCTGTCCAGTGTGTGTTATGAACTGATGGATCAAGAGTTAAGGAGTCTAATTGCTTGTGGGAAGAAGCTGTTCTGGAGTCGGCTGGTGCGTGTTCTGATGCTGCGGTACCGTCTGCCTGATGGCAGCTCATGGCTCGGGTGGCTAGAGTCTCTGATGATCCTCTGAGCTCTCTTCACACACCGCCTGGCATACATGTCCTGGAGGGAGGGAAGCTCACCTCCAATGATGCAGCTGGCCGTGCGCACTACCCTTTGCAGGGCTTTGCGGCTGCGGGTGGTACTGTTGCCGTACCAGGTGGTGATGCAGCCAGTCAGCAGGCTCTCTATAGTGCTGGTGTAGAAGCGTGTGAGGATGTGGTGGTTCATTCCAAACCTCCTCATTTGTTGCAGGAAGCAAAAAACTACAATGTTGTGACGGAGCTCGCAACGCAGCAGCCATCCTCGGCGCCATCTTGAGCAATTGAGTCTGTACTCAATATCAACACACTCCAGTCTGTGTGTAGAAACCTTTCCTGGAGTGTGGAATCTGCCCCCGCAGGCCACACCTTGATAGTCTTCACTGATGGCTTCACACGGTTGATGAGGGTGCATATTTGGGGGTGAGGAACAAAGAAAGGTGATCTGACTGTCCCAGGTGGGGGAGGGGTGTTGCAACGTAGGCTCCAGCCATGTTTGTGTAAACATGATCTAAGGTTTTGTTTCCTCTGGTGTGGCAGGAAACATGCTGGTGAAACTTGGGTAGCACTGACTTTAAGTTTGAGTGATTAAAGTCACCTGCAACAATAGACGCAGCTTCCGGGTGATCAGTCTGTTGTTTACTGATGGCTGCGTGAAGTTCTTTCATAGCAAGCTTGGCATCAGCATCAGGGGGAATATAGGCTGCAGTGATAATGGTGGAAGTGAACTCCCGCGGTAGATAAAACGGTCTACATTTAACCATGAGAAACTCAAGGTTAGCTGAACAATGACTCCCAACAATAGCAGAGTTTGTGCACTAAGCTTTGTTAATGTAAATGCACAATCCACCACCTCTGCTCTTACCGGAGCCATCTAATGTTCTATCCGCCCGGAGTGTGTGGCGTCCCGCTAGCTCAATAGCGGTGTCCGGTATTCCGCTGTTTAACCAGGTTTCCGTGAAGATTAGGACGTTACAGTTCAAAAGTTTCTTGCTGTGTGTGATGCTGAGTCGAATCTCATTCATTTTGTTCACTAGCGATCGTACATTGGCAAGGAAAATGCTGGGTAAAGAGAGCCGATGTGGTGTTAGCTTTAGCTTAGCTCTTAGTCCTCCGCGCTTCCCCCGCCTTTGTTTACGATCTCGACGCCGTCTGCGAGCACTTCCGCCCGGCCGGGTAGAGTGCAGAGCCTCGGGTGTCCTAGCGATCTCAGGAAGGAGTTGAAGATTGTCCATAAAACTGTCGGAAATTCGCAAACCAATATCCAGAATCTCACTATGGGTGTACGATGTAAAGGCACAACTGTTCTGCACGAACAGACCCGAGATGAGCAAGAAAAATACCGCAAAATTGCAGAATCTGGAGACCCAGAGCCTCGCAATGTACTCGTGCCGCCATCTTGGGTGTATAAAACGGACAGCTGTCCATCTTTTGGACAGCTGTCCGGTCAGCAGTCTTCCCCATAATTGTGTAGTCTACAGAACTCGACTGAGAGACCAGTAAAGGCCTTTGCAGGTGTTTTGAGTTCATCAGCTGATGAGAGTGTGGCACCAGGTGTCTTCAATATTCAACCTTTTCACAATATTCTAATTTTCTGAGATACTCAATTTGGGATTTTCCTTAGTTGTCAGTTATAACCATCAAAATGATAAGAAATAAACATTTGAAATATATCAGTTTGTGTGTAATGAATGAATATAATATACAAGTTTCACTTTTTGAAGGGAATTAGTGAAATAAATAAACTTTTTGATGATATTCTAATTATATGACCAGCACCTGTAGTGTGACGCGTCAGCGAGACCATAAATGGGCACGTATGTCACAGAATACCCAAATTCTAATTGTCTGAAGGAAGACCTTCTGTAGCTACAGCAATTCAGCAATCAGCCCTGAATCTTTTGCTTTAAGAAATGAACAGCTTTTCATGAGGATAATTATAGTTCAAGCATCTCAAAGCGATGTAGCTGAAGTAACGTTACAGCGCTTCACTAGATGTGTTTGTATGAGTTGATGTGTGGGCGTCGACTCTGGATTGTCAGTATTTGAATCTGAAAGAGCGCGTGCTCCGTGGGCGTGGCCACATTAGCGGATAATGAAGTGGCTCGCGGGTGACTGACATCTATCACTTTTCAACCAGATTACATAAACACAGAATATTTGTTTTCGATTTGGTTTACAATGTTTAAAACCTGACATTTCAGCGTTTCTTTAGACATATGTCTCATGTTTGTGAGAGAAGTATTCACTAAGCTAGAGTTCCTTTTCTGAAGACTATCTGAATGAACGTCTTTGACAGAGAGGCTGCAGATCGCGCATCATGTTTGATTTCTTTATTTTGCAAAAAGCAAAACATTTAGTTTTTTTGGTGTCTGTACACCAAAAAATAGAAACTTAACAGATTATAATGATGTATAACACTTGCCTGAATGATTAAAAAAACGACAGAGTTATTTGAGTCTCTTTGGCACTGATAAGAAAAAAAGCAAGCCAATCACGCCGGCGCGACGGCCGACTCGAGAGGGTTAACAGCCAAAGGAGGGTCGTAACAGTGTACAAGACAGCAAACAGATAAAAAAAAACACACAGTCGGGTTTGATTTGGGCAGTGCTAGAACATATACACTATATTGCCAAAAGTATTGGGACACCCCTCCAAAATCACTCCAAATCAATTCAGGTCAGAATTGGTGTGTTTTTTGGCACACGTGCTTCAGACACCGGTTCTGCAACAGGCATTCCCATAGCATCAATACCATGACGCAGTGTCTCGCTCCCCTCTTAGGGAACCGGTTACATACGTAACCTGAGACAATCTGTCCTCCTAATGATTTTAAATATGTCCCTGTGATATTGTTCATAGCATATTCACAATTTGTAACATTTCAATCTTACCTGGATATTTTGTGTTTCCTTTGGTATCAGGTTTGGGTTGTAGCACTTCCTATTTTTGGAAGAATGGTTCATAAAATCATATACAAAGATTTTTTATCTTTAATCTCATGAAATACATCTGTTTACATGTCCATATTTTGTCTGAGGGAGTGCAATTACCTGTGCATTCACCACAGCTAGGGTTGCCAACCATAAACATGCACAGCAGATCCAGCTCGGCTGCTTCAGGGGCATCATACGTGCCGCCATCTTGGAATCGTCAACAAGGAGACCTGTGTGAATGTCAGTGAAGGTCAGTGAAGGAGATGCATACCACAAACATTGTCTTGTTTAGTTTCATTGTCATATTCTGCTTTGTTTGAGTTCTCATTGGTTGTTGTTTCTGATTGTGCACACCTGTGCGGTTGATTATCATTCCATGTGTATTTGAGCACTCAGTTTTCCTCAGTTCAAGGTTCTGCGCTGTTAATGTTAATTAATGTGTATTAACCGTCTGGGGTCGACTAACATGCTGACAGCCCGGCATGCTTTGGTAGATTTTTTCCACATAGCCACAAAATCAATTTAAAATCATGTCATTTTTGTCAAACAGGAACAAGTAATACAAGTGAAAAATACTACTTTTATTTGTGTACACTCACAACATCAACAAAACATTGTGCTTTTGTAAGAGTGTGCTTTCTGTTTGTTTGCTCCCTGTTTGTTTCTCTGTGAACTTTTTTCTGAAATGCGTTTTAAAAAATGAACTGAAACTCAGCGAATACTTGCCACACAGACCTGAGAGCATTAGTTAAGCATTAGTTAATTCATCATTTATAAAGCATTAATAGACATTAAAGTGATAGTTCACCCAAAATTAGCCCATGATTTAATCACCCTCAAGTCATCCTAGGTGTATATGACATTCTTCTTTCAGACGAATAAAATCTGAGTTATATTAATAAAGTCCTGGCTAATCCAAGCATTACAATGGCAGTAATAGTTGCTTTGTTTTTGAAGTCCATAAAAAATGAACCTGTCCGTAAAATAACGTGTTAATAAAGGCCTTCTGAAGCGAATCGGTCCGTTTGTGTTAGAAAAATATCCATATTTAAAACTTTACAAAGTAAAGTTTCGGCCGACCGCCTTCCGTATTCAATTTATGGAAAAAGTGTTGAAAGTGCTAAAATAGAAAAAAAATTAAAAATAAATCTCACAGAAATAGTTCACTGACAACTACTAAATGTTTTATCATGAACTACAGTAGGAATACGTGTTAATAAAGCATTTATTAACACACTGAGTGTCTAAATAACACAATGTGTAAATATATATCTAAATAGTTTATTAATCCTTTACTTACACTTTATAAATGATCTGATGAACCATTGACAACTCCTAAATAGCGGGTTTGTAAATAATATACTACTTAATTTAGAAGTGATAAATGTATCATTTATAAAGTATGTAAATACAATTATTAAACACATTAAAGATATGCTTATAAATCAAGAATAAAGCATTTACAGCTGTATTTATAAACTGCCTATAAATGTTTATTAATGCTTTATAAATGATGAATTAACTATTTACTAATGCTTAACTAATGCTTCACAGCGTGTAGTTATTATAAAGTGTTACCCTTGCTTTGTCAATTTACTAGAGGTTCTGACAAATGACTGCAGTCCATCTAAAATGTTGAATGAATCTGAATAAATTATTTAAAAATAGGTTTTTAATGAATGATTCAATGACTCACTCATAAAGACTTCACTTGTTTCATTCCTGGATGAATCAGTGTTTTTGAATGAATCTCTTGAGTGAATGATTCAATGACTCACTCATAAAGACTTCACTTGTTTCATTACTGGATGAATCAGTGTTTATGAAGGAATCTCTTCAGTGAATGATTCAATGACTCACTCATAAATACTTCACTTGTTTCATTCCTGGATGAATCAGTGTTTTTGAATGAATCTCTTGAGTGAATGATTCAATGACTCACTCATAAAGACTTCACTTGTTTCATTACTGGATGAATCAGTGTTTTTGAATGAATCTCTTGAGTGAATGATTCAATGACTCACTCATAAAGACTTCACTTGTTTCATTACTGGATGAATCAGTGTTTTTGAACAAATCTTTTGAGTGAATGATTCAATGACTCACTCATAAAGACTTCACTTGTTTCATTACTGGATGAATCAGTGTTTTTGAGCGAATCTCTTGAGTGAATGATTCAGTGACTCACTCATAAAGACTTAACTTGTTTCAATACTGGATGAATCAGTGATTTTGAACGAACCTCTTGAGTGAATGATTCAATGACTCACTCATAAAGACTTCACTTGTTTCATTACTGGATGAATCAGTGTTTTTGAATGAATCTCTTGAGTGAATGATTCAATGACTCACTCATAAAGACTTCACTTGTTTCTTTACTGGATGAATCAGTGTTTTTGAACAAATCTCTTGAGTGAATGATTCAATGACTCACTCATAAAGACTTCACTTGTTTCATTACTGGATGAATCAGTGTTTTTGAATGAATCTCTTGAGTGAATGATTCAATGACTCACTCATAAAGACTTCACTTGTTTCATTACTGGATGAATCAGTGTTTTTGAACGAATCTCTTGAGTGAATGATTCAATGACTCACTCATAAAGACTTCACTTGTTTCAATACTGGATGAATCAGTGTTTTTGAACAAATCTCTTGAGTGAATGATTCAATGACTCACCCATAAAGACTTAACTTGTTTCAATACTGGATGAATCAGTGATTTTGAATGAACCTCTTGAGTGAATGATTCAATGACTCACTCATAAAGACTTCACTTGTTTCATTACTGGATGAATCAGTGTTTTTGAATGAATCTCTTGAGTGAATGATTCAATGACTCACTCATAAAGACTTCACTTGTTTCTTTACTGGATGAATCAGTGTTTTTGAACAAATCTCTTGAGTGAATGATTCAATGACTCACTCATAAAGACTTCACTTGTTTCATTACTGGATGAATCAGTGTTTTTGAATGAATCTCTTGAGTGAATGATTCAATGACTCACTCATAAAGACTTCACTTGTTTCATTACTGGATGAATCAGTGTTTTTGAACAAATCTCTTGAGTGAATGATTCAATGACTCACTCATAAAGACTTCACTTGTTTCATTACTGGATGAATCAGTGTTTTTGAACAAATCTCTTGAGTGAATGATTCAATGACTCACTCATAAAGACTTAACTTGTTTCATTACTGGATGAATCAGTGTTTTTGAATGAATCTCTTGAGTGAATGATTCAATGACTCACTCATAAAGACTTCACTTGTTTCATTACTGGATGAATCAGTGTTTTTGAATGAATCTCTTGAGTGAATGATTCAATGACTCACTCATAAAGACTTCACTTGTTTCAATACTGGATGAATCAGTGATTTTGAGTGAATCTCTTGAGTGAATGATTCAATGACTCACTCATAAAGACTTCACTTGTTTCAATACTGGATGAATCAGTGATTTTGAGTGAATCTCTTGAGTGAATGATTCAATGACTCACTCATAAAGACTTAACTTGTTTCATTACTGGATGAATCAGTGATTTTGAGTGAATCTCTTGAGTGAATGATTCAATGACTCACTCATAAAGACTTCACTTGTTTCATTACTGGATGAATCAGTGATTTTGAACGAATCTCTTGAGTGAATGATTCAGTGACTCACTCATAAAGACTTAACTTGTTTCATTACTGGATGAATCAGTGATTTTGAACGAATCTCTTGAGTGAATGATTCAATGACTCACTCATAAAGACTTAACTTGTTTCATTACTGGATGAATCAGTGATTTTGAGTGAATCTCTTGAGTGAATGATTCAATGACTCACTCATAAAGACTTCACTTGTTTCATTACTGGATGAATCAGTGATTTTGAACGAATCTCTTGAGTGAATGATTCAGTGACTCACTCATAAAGACTTAACTTGTTTCATTACTGGATGAATCAGTGATTTTGAACGAATCTCTTGAGTGAATGATTCAATGACTCACTCATAAAGACTTAACTTGTTTCATTACTGGATGAATCAGTGATTTTGAACGAATCTCTTGAGTGAATGATTCAATGACTCACTCATAAAGACTTGTGTCATTACTGGATGAATCAGTGTTTTTGAACTAATCGGTTTGAGTCTTGCTAGCGACACAGACTAATCCTAGTCTTTTCAATAGTTAACCTAAAAGCTTTGCACTGCAGGGATTGCTCAGTAAATTAAAGTGAGAACAGAACTAATGCATCTATGCTATTGTAATTACTGTAGTCTATGCCAGAGACGTGACGTGATTGTGAAAATACCGTGTCAGGCTACACAAATATTGATCTTGACATTGCCTCTTGTCTTTTTTACATGTCTTACACTGTGCGTTTAACTTAAAATACTGAATTTTGTACAATAAACAGCCCTTATTAATGAATTGTAAGAGTGGACTCCTCCAGGTGTTCAATCTGCAGGGTTACCGAACGGCTAAAGAAACGTTATCAGAAAGATGGAAGAAAACTGTACATTTCTCGTCTATTTCCACCCACTGCACCTTATACCGACGCTGGAGATCAGTGCAGTTCCAATAGCAAAATCTGTGGGAGAGCGTTGCTATAATGGGACGATATAGTATTGCAATAGGGAGCACTTCAAAGTCAATACCAAATCAAAAATGGGGGGGGGGGGTAAAAAAAATTTGGCGACCCATTTACAATAGGCCTACAGCCTTTTACATTCAAACAAGTCAAGCCAAGCTTAAGAATACTTGTCTACAATTGGTCATTTGAGTCATTATTAATTTGATAGCTAGACCAAAATATGGGAGGCTAATTAACTGGTTAACCCTAACCAACAAGAATTTGAACCAATTAATCGTGTGGTTGAAAACAAGAAAAGGTAAGTCACATTTGATTGCTTTCAGAAATAATACGGGTAAATAAAGCGACAAGTTATAATGTACTACAAACATTATAAACACTACAAACATAGCTATAGGTTATTTTATTTCCCCTCACTTCAGTTGTAATGCGTTGGAGTATGGTGTGGCCCTTTAAGAGCTGCGCTCCCTGTTGAGTGTGCGCCCTGCGCCTCCAGCACTGCCATGTGTGCGGGTTATTTTCTGTTGCTCAGATCAAGTGGTTTTGTTTGAAGTAACGCTGTGGACGGTGTAGCGTTTGTGACGGACTGTTCCGCGAGTTTCACGGGGAATAAAGTGTGAGCTGTGAATTGTCCATCGCCTCCGTGTCTACAATGACTCCAGTTAAGTGAGCTATCCCGATTTTCCTCCGGACACAACGCATTACAACATCCCTTAAATCTAACGGTTTTCAGAACAGATCAAGAATGAACAAATATAATATATAATAACTATAAAGCCAAAACTAAATCATTTAATGAGAATCTGAAAGTAACCAGCGTTAGGCTCACGATTATTTATTATAGGCTTTGTTCAGTCGCGTCCCAATCCTGATGGAGAAATCTAACTGCAGTGTTTACTACACTGTGCTATTGTAAAATAAAGAGCACTAGATGTGCTTTCTGTCGTCTGCTTTCCTTTCCGTGAGCGTGTTTGAGGAGCCACGCCTCACGATAATCAACCAAACTCTTTTTCTTTCTTTTTGTTGATCTGTGAATTAAGTCAAATATATTTCACTAATGTATTCCTTTTATATAAACTTTAAAACATTTATTTTTAAGTAACTCTAATGTAACTCTATTTTTTTAATCATCCTGGCGACCCGCCCTAGACCCTTGCGCTCGCATCTCTTCCATACTCTTGCAGAGTTTGTGCACAACGCGGCTTTATAAACGGAAAAAAAGAAAATTTGTGCCTCGTACATTCAGTTTAACAGCATCAACAGCAAGACACAGAGGGCTAGGCTTCAACTGAACTGTGCGTTAGCATTTTAAACACTTAGCTCCATTATGTTCTAGCTCTGTCCATGCAATTAACGTTTTTTAAGCTAATTTTACCTTGGCATGAATAATAAAATCAAATCAAAGCTGCATATTAATATTTACATGATACATATTCACAAACACAACATCTCGTAATTACGCAAATATTTCCTGCTGCCTCTGCCTTTCTGCTGCAGACTGAAGCGTGTGTGTGTGTGTCCTACAACACGCCACTATACTCACTTAATAAAAGAGAACATTTCTGCTGCAGACTGAAGCGTGTGTGTGTGTCCTACAACACGCCACTATACTCACTTAATAAAAGAGAACATTTCTGCTGCAGACTGAAGCGTGTGTGTGTGTCCTACAACACGCCACTATACTCACTTAATAAAAGAGAACATTTCTGCTGCAGACTGAAGCGTGTGTGTGTGTCCTACAACACGCCACTATACTCACTTAATAAAAGAGAACATTTCTGCTGCAGACTGAAGCGTGTGTGTGTGTGTCCTACAACACGCCAATATACTCACTTAATAAAAGAGAACATTTCTGCTGCAGACTGAAGCGTGTGTGTGTGTGTGTCCTACAACACGCCACTATACTCACTTAATAAAAGAGAACATTTCTGCTGCAGACTGAAGCGTGTGTGTGTGTCCTACAACACGCCACTATACTCACTTAATAAAAGAGAACATTTCTGCTGCAGACTGAAGCGTGTGTGTGTGTCCTACAACACGCCACTATACTCACTTAATAAAAGAGAACATTTCTGCTGCAGACTGAAGCGTGTGTGTGTGTGTGTCCTACAACACGCCACTATACTCACTTAATAAAAGAGAACATTTCTGCTGCAGACTGAAGCGTGTGTGTGTGTCCTACAACACGCCGCTATACTCGCTTAATAAAAGAGAACATTTCTGCTGCAGACTGAAGCGTGTGTGTGTGTCCTATAACACGCCACTATACTCACTTAATAAAAGAGAACATTTCTGCTGCAGACTGAAGCGTGTGTGTGTGTGTGTCCTACAACACGCCACTATACTCACTTAATAAAAGAGAACATTTCTGCTGCAGACTGAAGCGTGTGTGTGTGTCCTACAACACGCCACTATACTCACTTAATAAAAGAGAACATTTCTGCTGCAGACTGAAGCGTGTGTGTGTGTGTGTCCTACAACACGCCACTATACTCACTTAATAAAAGAGAACATTTCTGCTGCAGACTGAAGCGTGTGTGTGTGACCTACAACACGCCACTATACTCACTTAATAAAAGAGAACATTTCTGCTGCAGACTGAAGCGTGTGTGTGTGTCCTACAACACGCCACTATACTCGCTTAATAAAAGAGAACATTTCTGCTGCAGACTGAAGCGTGTGTGTGTGTCCTACAACACGCCACTATACTCACTTAATAAAAGAGAACATTTCTGCTGCAGACTGAAGCGTGTGTGTGTGTGTCCTACAACACGCCAATATACTCACTTAATAAAAGAGAACATTTCTGCTGCAGACTGAAGCGTGTGTGTGTGTGTGTCCTACAACACGCCACTATACTCACTTAATAAAAGAGAACATTTCTGCTGCAGACTGAAGCGTGTGTGTGTGTCCTACAACACGCCACTATACTCACTTAATAAAAGAGAACATTTCTGCTGCAGACTGAAGCGTGTGTGTGTGTCCTACAACACGCCACTATACTCACTTAATAAAAGAGAACATTTCTGCTGCAGACTGAAGCGTGTGTGTGTGTCCTACAACACGCCACTATACTCACTTAATAAAAGAGAACATTTCTGCTGCAGACTGAAGCGTGTGTGTGTGTGTGTCCTACAACACGCCACTATACTCACTTAATAAAAGAGAACATTTCTGCTGCAGACTGAAGCGTGTGTGTGTGTCCTACAACACGCCGCTATACTCGCTTAATAAAAGAGAACATTTCTGCTGCAGACTGAAGCGTGTGTGTGTGTCCTACAACACGCCACTATACTCACTTAATAAAAGAGAACATTTCTGCTGCAGACTGAAGCGTGTGTGTGTGTGTGTCCTACAACACGCCACTATACTCACTTAATAAAAGAGAACATTTCTGCTGCAGACTGAAGCGTGTGTGTGTGTCCTACAACACGCCGCTATACTCGCTTAATAAAAGAGAACATTTCTGCTGCAGACTGAAGCGTGTGTGTGTGTCCTACAACACGCCACTATACTCGCTTAATAAAAGAGAACATTTCTGCTGCAGACTGAAGCGTGTGTGTGTCCTACAACACGCCGCTATACTCGCTTAATAAAAGAGAACATTTCTGCTGCAGACTGAAGCGTGTGTGTGTGTCCTACAACACGCCACTATACTCGCTTAATAAAAGAGAACATTTCTGCTGCAGACTGAAGCGTGTGTGTGTGTCCTACAACACGCCACTATACTCACTTAATAAAAGAGAACATTTCTGCTGCAGACTGAAGCGTGTGTGTGTGTGTCCTACAACACGCCACTATACTCGCTTAATAAAAGAGAACATTTCTGCTGCAGACTGAAGCGTGTGTGTGTGTCCTACAACACGCCACTATACTCACTTAATAAAAGAGAACATTTCTGCTGCAGACTGAAGCGTGTGTGTGTGTGTCCTACAACACGCCACTATACTCGCTTAATAAAAGAGAACATTTCTGCTGCAGACTGAAGCGTGTGTGTGTGTCCTACAACACGCCACTATACTCACTTAATAAAAGAGAACATTTCTGCTGCAGACTGAAGCGTGTGTGTGTCCTACAACACGCCACTATACTCACTTAATAAAAGAGAACATTTCTGCTGCAGACTGAAGCGTGTGTGTGTGTCCTACAACACGCCACTATACTCACTTAATAAAAGAGAACATTTCTGCTGCAGACTGAAGCGTGTGTGTGTGTCCTACAACACGCCGCTATACTCACTTAATAAAAGAGAACATTTCTGCTGCAGACTGAAGCGTGTGTGTGTCCTACAACACGCCACTATACTCACTTAATAAAAGAGAACATTTCTGCTGCAGACTGAAGCGTGTGTGTGTGTCCTACAACACGCCACTATACTCACTTAATAAAAGAGAACATTTCTGCTGCAGACTGAAGCGTGTGTGTGTGTGTCCTACAACACGCCACTATACTCACTTAATAAAAGAGAACATTTCTGCTGCAGACTGAAGCGTGTGTGTGTGTGTCCTACAACACGCCACTATACTCACTTAATAAAAGAACATTTCTGCTGCAGACTGAAGCGTGTGTGTGTGTCCTACAACACGCCGCTATACTCGCTTAATAAAAGAGAACATTTCTGCTGCAGACTGAAGCGTGTGTGTGTGTCCTACAACACGCCACTATACTCACTTAATAAAAGAGAACATTTCTGCTGCAGACTGAAGCGTGTGTGTGTGTGTCCTACAACACGCCACTATACTCGCTTAATAAAAGAGAACATTTCTGCTGCAGACTGAAGCGTGTGTGTGTCCTACAACACGCCACTATACTCACTTAATAAAAGAGAACATTTCTGCTGCAGACTGAAGCGTGTGTGTGTGTCCTACAACACGCCACTATACTCACTTAATAAAAGAGAACATTTCTGCTGCAGACTGAAGCGTGTGTGTGTGTCCTACAACACGCCACTATACTCACTTAATAAAAGAGAACATTTCTGCTGCAGACTGAAGCGTGTGTGTGTGTCCTACAACACGCCACTATACTCACTTAATAAAAGAGAACATTTCTGCTGCAGACTGAAGCGTGTGTGTGTGTGTCCTACAACACGCCACTATACTCACTTAATAAAAGAGAACATTTCTGCTGCAGACTGAAGCGTGTGTGTGTGACCTACAACACGCCACTATACTCACTTAATAAAAGAGAACATTTCTGCTGCAGACTGAAGCGTGTGTGTGTGTCCTACAACACGCCACTATACTCGCTTAATAAAAGAGAACATTTCTGCTGCAGACTGAAGCGTGTGTGTGTCCTACAACACGCCACTATACTCACTTAATAAAAGAGAACATTTCTGCTGCAGACTGAAGCGTGTGTGTGTGTCCTACAACACGCCACTATACTCACTTAATAAAAGAGAACATTTCTGCTGCAGACTGAAGCGTGTGTGTGTGTCCTACAACACGCCACTATACTCACTTAATAAAAGAGAACATTTCTGCTGCAGACTGAAGCGTGTGTGTGTGTCCTACAACACGCCACTATACTCACTTAATAAAAGAGAACATTTCTGCTGCAGACTGAAGTGTGTGTGTGTGTGACCTACAACACGCCACTATACTCACTTAATAAAAGAGAACATTTCTGCTGTAGACTGAAGCGTGTGTGTGTGTGTCCTACAACACGCCACTATACTCACTTAATAAAAGAGAACATTTCTGCTGCAGACTGAAGCGTGTGTGTGTGTGTCCTACAACACGCCACTATACTCACTTAATAAAAGAGAACATTTCTGCTGCAGACTGAAGCGTGTGTGTGTGTCCTACAACACGCCACTATACTCGCTTAATAAAAGAGAACATTTCTGCTGCAGACTGAAGCGTGTGTGTGTGTCCTACAACACGCCACTATACTGACTTAATAAAAGAGAACATTTCTGCTGCAGACTGAAGCGTGTGTGTGTGTCCTACAACACGCCACTATACTCACTTAATAAAAGAGAACATTTCTGCTGCAGACTGAAGCGTGTGTGTGTGTCCTACAACACGCCACTATACTCGCTTAATAAAAGAGAAAATTTCTGCTGCAGACTGAAGCGTGTGTGTGTGTGTCCTACAACACGCCACTATACTCGCTTAATAAAAGAGAACATTTCTGCTGCAGACTGAAGCGTGTGTGTGTGTGTCCTACAACACGCCACTATACTCACTTAATAAAAGAGAACATTTCTGCTGCAGACTGAAGCGTGTGTGTGTGTGTCCTACAACACGCCACTATACTCACTTAATAGAAGAGAACATTTCTGCTGCAGACTGAAGCGTGTGTGTGTGTCCTACAACACGCCACTATACTCGCTTAATAAAAGAGAACATTTCTGCTGCAGACTGAAGCGTGTGTGTGTGTCCTACAACACGCCACTATACTCACTTAATAAAAGAGAACATTTCTGCTGCAGACTGAAGCGTGTGTGTGTGTCCTACAACACGCCACTATACTCACTTAATAAAAGAGAACATTTCTGCTGCAGACTGAAGCGTGTGTGTGTGTGTGTCCTACAACACGCCAATATACTCACTTAATAAAAGAGAACATTTCTGCTGCAGACTGAAGCGTGTGTGTGTGTGTCCTACAACACGCCACTATACTCACTTAATAAAAGAGAACATTTCTGCTGCAGACTGAAGCGTGTGTGTGTGTCCTACAACACGCCAATATACTCACTTAATAAAAGAGAACATTTCTGCTGCAGACTGAAGCGTGTGTGTGTGTCCTACAACACGCCACTATACTCGCTTAATAAAAGAGAACATTTCTGCTGCAGACTGAAGCGTGTGTGTGTGTCCTACAACACGCCACTATACTCACTTAATAAAAGAGAACATTTCTGCTGCAGACTGAAGCGTGTGTGTGTGTGTCCTACAACACGCCACTATACTCGCTTAATAAAAGAGAACATTTCTGCTGCAGACTGAAGTGTGTGTGTGTCCTACAACACGCCACTATACTCACTTAATAAAAGAGAACATTTCTGCTGCAGACTGAAGCGTGTGTGTGTGTCCTACAACACGCCACTATACTCGCTTAATAAAAGAGAACATTTCTGCTGCAGACTGAAGCGTGTGTGTGTGTCCTACAACACGCCACTATACTCGCTTAATAAAAGAGAACATTTCTGCTGCAGACTGAAGCGTGTGTGTGTGTCCTACAACACGCCACTATACTCACTTAATAAAAGAGAACATTTCTGCTGCAGACTGAAGCGTGTGTGTGTGTCCTACAACACGCCACTATACTCGCTTAATAAAAGAGAACATTTCTGCTGCAGACTGAAGCGTGTGTGTGTGTCCTACAACACGCCACTATACTCACTTAATAAAAGAGAACATTTCTGCTGCAGACTGAAGCGTGTGTGTGTGTGTCCTACAACACGCCACTATACTCACTTAATAAAAGAGAACATTTCTGCTGCAGACTGAAGCGTGTGTGTGTGTCCTACAACACGCCACTATACTCACTTAATAAAAGAGAACATTTCTGCTGCAGACTGAAGCGTGTGTGTGTGTGTCCTACAACACGCCACTATACTCGCTTAATAAAAGAGAACATTTCTGCTGCAGACTGAAGCGTGTGTGTGTGTGTCCTACAACACGCCACTATACTCACTTAATAAAAGAGAACATTTCTGCTGCAGACTGAAGCGTGTGTGTGTGTCCTACAACACGCCACTATACTCACTTAATAAAAGAGAACATTTCTGCTGCAGACTGAAGCGTGTGTGTGTGTCCTACAACACGCCACTATACTCACTTAATAAAAGAGAACATTTCTGCTGCAGACTGAAGCGTGTGTGTGTGTGTCCTACAACACGCCACTATACTCACTTAATAAAAGAGAACATTTCTGCTGCAGACTGAAGCGTGTGTGTGTGTGTGTCCTACAACACGCCACTATACTCACTTAATAAAAGAGAACATTTCTGCTACAGACTGAAGCGTGTGTGTGTGTCCTACAACACGCCACTATACTCACTTAATAAAAGAGAACATTTCTGCTGCAGACTGAAGCGTGTGTGTGTGTCCTACAACACGCCACTATACTCACTTAATAAAAGAGAACATTTCTGCTGCAGACTGAAGCGTGTGTGTGTGTGTGTCCTACAACACGCCACTATACTCACTTAATAAAAGAGAACATTTCTGCTGCAGACTGAAGCGTGTGTGTGTGTCCTACAACACGCCACTATACTGACTTAATAAAAGAGAACATTTCTGCTGCAGACTGAAGCGTGTGTGTGTGTCCTACAACACGCCACTATACTCACTTAATAAAAGAGAACATTTCTGCTGCAGACTGAAGCGTGTGTGTGTGTCCTACAACACGCCGCTATACTCACTTAATAAAAGAGAACATTTCTGCTGCAGACTGAAGCGTGTGTGTGTGTCCTACAACACGCCACTATACTCACTTAATAAAAGAGAACATTTCTGCTGCAGACTGAAGCGTGTGTGTGTGTCCTACAACACGCCACTATACTCACTTAATAAAAGAGAACATTTCTGCTGCAGACTGAAGCGTGTGTGTGTGTCATACAACACGCCGCTATACTCACTTAATAAAAGAGAACATTTCTGCTGCAGACTGAAGCGTGTGTGTGTGTGTGTCCTACAACACGCCACTATACTCGCTTAATAAAAGAGAACATTTCTGCTGCAGACTGAAGCGTGTGTGTGTGTCCTACAACACGCCACTATACTCACTTAATAAAAGAGAACATTTCTGCTGCAGACTGAAGCGTGTGTGTGTGTCCTACAACACGCCACTATACTCACTTAATAAAAGAGAACATTTCTGCTGCAGACTGAAGCGTGTGTGTGTGTGTCCTACAACACGCCACTATACTCACTTAATAAAAGAGAACATTTCTGCTGCAGACTGAAGCGTGTGTGTGTGTGTCCTACAACACGCCACTATACTCGCTTAATAAAAGAGAACATTTCTGCTGCAGACTGAAGCGTGTGTGTGTGTGTCCTACAACACGCCACTATACTCACTTAATAAAAGAGAACATTTCTGCTGCAGACTGAAGCGTGTGTGTGTGTGTCCTACAACACGCCCCTATACTCACTTAATAAAAGAGAACATTTCTGCTGCAGACTGAAGTGTGTGTGTGTGTCCTACAACACGCCACTATACTCACTTAATAAAAGAGAACATTTCTGCTGCAGACTGAAGCGTGTGTGTGTGTGTCCTACAACACGCCACTATACTCACTTAATAAAAGAGAACATTTCTGCTGCAGACTGAAGCGTGTGTGTGTGTCCTACAACACGCCACTATACTCACTTAATAAAAGAGAACATTTCTGCTGCAGACTGAAGCGTGTGTGTGTGTGTCCTACAACACGCCACTATACTCGCTTAATAAAAGAGAACATTTCTGCTGCAGACTGAAGCGTGTGTGTGTGTGTCCTACAACACGCCACTATACTCACTTAATAAAAGAGAACATTTCTGCTGCAGACTGAAGCGTGTGTGTGTGTGTCCTACAACACGCCCCTATACTCACTTAATAAAAGAGAACATTTCTGCTGCAGACTGAAGTGTGTGTGTGTGTCCTACAACACGCCACTATACTCACTTAATAAAAGAGAACATTTCTGCTGCAGACTGAAGCGTGTGTGTGTGTGTCCTACAACACGCCACTATACTCACTTAATAAAAGAGAACATTTCTGCTGCAGACTGAAGCGTGTGTGTGTGTGTCCTACAACACGCCACTATACTCACTTAATAAAAGAGAACATTTCTGCTGCAGACTGAAGTGTGTGTGTGTGTCCTACAACACGCCACTATACTCACTTAATAAAAGAGAACATTTCTGCTGCAGACTGAAGCGTGTGTGTGTGTGTCCTACAACACGCCGCTATACTCACTTAATAAAAGAGAACATTTCTGCTGCAGACTGAAGCGTGTGTGTGTGTCCTACAACACGCCACTATACTCACTTAATAAAAGAGAACATTTCTGCTGCAGACTGAAGCGTGTGTGTGTGTGTCCTACAACACGCCGCTATACTCACTTAATAAAAGAGAACATTTCTGCTGCAGACTGAAGCGTGTGTGTGTGTCCTACAACACGCCACTATACTCACTTAATAAAAGAGAACATTTCTGCTGCAGACTGAAGCGTGTGTGTGTGTCCTACAACACGCCACTATACTCGCTTAATAAAAGAGAACATTTCTGCTGCAGACTGAAGCGTGTGTGTGTGTGTCCTACAACACGCCACTATACTCACTTAATAAAAGAGAACATTTCTGCTGCAGACTGAAGCGTGTGTGTGTGTGTCCTACAACACGCCACTATACTCACTTAATAAAAGAGAACATTTCTGCTGCAGACTGAAGCGTGTGTGTGTGTCCTACAACACGCCACTATACTCACTTAATAAAAGAGAACATTTCTGCTGCAGACTGAAGCGTGTGTGTGTGTGTCCTACAACACGCCGCTATACTCACTTAATAAAAGAGAACATTTCTGCTGCAGACTGAAGCGTGTGTGTGTGTCCTACAACACGCCACTATACTCACTTAATAAAAGAGAACATTTCTGCTGCAGACTGAAGTGTGTGTGTGTGTCCTACAACACGCCACTATACTCACTTAATAAAAGAGAACATTTCTGCTGCAGACTGAAGCGTGTGTGTGTGTCCTACAACACGCCACTATACTCACTTAATAAAAGAGAACATTTCTGCTGCAGACTGAAGCGTGTGTGTGTGTCCTACAACACGCCACTATACTCACTTAATAAAAGAGAACATTTCTGCTGCAGACTGAAGCGTGTGTGTGTGTCCTACAACACGCCACTATACTCACTTAATAAAAGAGAACAGTTCTGCTGCAGACTGAAGCGTGTGTGTGTGTGTCCTACAACACGCCACTATACTCACTTAATAAAAGAGAACATTTCTGCTGCAGACTGAAGCGTGTGTGTGTGTGTGTCCTACAACACGCCACTATACTCACTTAATAAAAGAGAACATTTCTGCAGCAGACTGAAGCGTGTGTGTGTGTGTCCTACAACACGCCACTATACTCACTTAATAAAAGAGAACATTTCTGCTGCAGACTGAAGCGTGTGTGTGTGTGTGTCCTACAACACGCCACTATACTCACTTAATAAAAGAGAACATTTCTGCAGCAGACTGAAGCGTGTGTGTGTGTCCTACAACACGCCACTATACTCGCTTAATAAAAGAGAACATTTCTGCTGCAGACTGAAGCGTGTGTGTGTGTCCTACAACACGCCACTATACTCGCTTAATAAAAGAGAACATTTCTGCTGCAGACTGAAGCGTGTGTGTGTGACCTACAACACGCCACTATACTCACTTAATAAAAGAGAACATTTCTGCTGCAGACTGAAGCGTGTGTGTGTGACCTACAACACGCCACTATACTCGCTTAATAAAAGAGAACATTTCTGCTGCAGACTGAAGCGTGTGTGTGTGTCCTACAACACGCCACTATACTCACTTAATAAAAGAGAACATTTCTGCTGCAGACTGAAGCGTGTGTGTGTGTGTGTCCTACAACACGCCACTATACTCGCTTAATAAAAGAGAACATTTCTGCTGCAGACTGAAGCGTGTGTGTGTGTCCTACAACACGCCACTATACTCGCTTAATAAAAGAGAACATTTCTGCTGCAGACTGAAGCGTGTGTGTGTGTCCTACAACACGCCACTATACTCACTTAATAAAAGAGAACATTTCTGCTGCAGACTGAAGCGTGTGTGTGTGTCCTACAACACGCCACTATACTCGCTTAATAAAAGAGAACATTTCTGCTGCAGACTGAAGCGTGTGTGTGTGTCCTACAACACGCCACTATACTCGCTTAATAAAAGAGAACATTTCTGCTGCAGACTGAAGCGTGTGTGTGTGACCTACAACACGCCACTATACTCACTTAATAAAAGAGAACATTTCTGCAGCAGACTGAAGCGTGTGTGTGTGTGTCCTACAACACGCCACTATACTCACTTAATAAAAGAGAACATTTCTGCTGCAGACTGAAGCGTGTGTGTGTGTCCTACAACACGCCACTATACTCACTTAATAAAAGAGAACATTTCTGCTGCAGACTGAAGCGTGTGTATGTGACCTACAACACGCCACTATACTCACTTAATAAAAGAGAACATTTCTGCTGCAGATTGAAGCGTGTGTGTGTCCTACAACACGCCACTATACTCGCTTAATAAAAGAGAACATTTCTGCTGCAGACTGAAGTGTGTGTGTGTGTCCTACAACACGCCACTATACTCACTTAATAAAAGAGAACATTTCTGCTGCAGACTGAAGCGTGTGTGTGTGTCCTACAACACGCCACTATACTCGCTTAATAAAAGAGAACATTTCTGCTGCAGACTGAAGCGTGTGTGTGTGTCCTACAACACGCCACTATACTCACTTAATAAAAGAGAACATTTCTGCTGCAGACTGAAGCGTGTGTGTGTGTCCTACAACACGCCACTATACTCGCTTAATAAAAGAGAACATTTCTGCTTCAGACTGAAGCGTGTGTGTGTGTGTCCTACAACACGCCACTATACTCACTTAATAAAAGAGAACATTTCTGCTGCAGACTGAAGCGTGTGTGTGTGTCCTACAACACGCCACTATACTCACTTAATAAAAGAGAACATTTCTGCTGCAGACTGAAGCGTGTGTGTGTGTCCTACAACACGCCACTATACTCGCTTAATAAAAGAGAACATTTCTGCTGCAGACTGAAGCGTGTGTGTGTGACCTACAACACGCCACTATACTCACTTAATAAAAGAGAACATTTCTGCTGCAGACTGAAGCGTGTGTGTGTGTGTCCTACAACACGCCGCTATACTCACTTAATAAAAGAGAACATTTCTGCTGCAGATTGAAGCGTGTGTGTGTCCTACAACACGCCACTATACTCACTTAATAAAAGAGAACATTTCTGCTGCAGACTGAAGCGTGTGTGTGTGTCCTACAACACGCCGCTATACTCACTTAATAAAAGAGAACATTTCTGCTGCAGACTGAAGCGTGTGTGTGTGTCCTACAACACGCCACTATACTCACTTAATAAAAGAGAACATTTCTGCTGCAGACTGAAGCGTGTGTGTGTGTCCTACAACACGTCACTATACTCGCTTAATAAAAGAGAACATTTCTGCTGCAGACTGAAGCGTGTGTGTGTCCTACAACACGCCACTATACTCACTTAATAAAAGAGAACATTTCTGCTGCAGACTGAAGCGTGTGTGTGTGTCCTACAACACGCCGCTATACTCACTTAATAAAAGAGAACATTTCTGCTGCAGACTGAAGCGTGTGTGTGTGTCCTACAACACGCCGCTATACTCACTTAATAAAAGAGAACATTTCTGCTGCAGATTGAAGCGTGTGTGTGTCCTACAACACGCCACTATACTCACTTAATAAAAGAGAACATTTCTGCTGCAGACTGAAGCGTGTGTGTGTGTCCTACAACACGCCGCTATACTCACTTAATAAAAGAGAACATTTCTGCTGCAGACTGAAGCGTGTGTGTGTGTCCTACAACACGCCACTATACTCACTTAATAAAAGAGAACATTTCTGCTGCAGACTGATGCGTGTGTGTGTGTCCTACAACACGCCACTATACTCACTTAATAAAAGAGAACATTTCTGCTGCAGACTGATGCGTGTGTGTGTGTCCTACAACACGCCACTATACTCGCTTAATAAAAGAGAACATTTCTGCTGCAGACTGATGCGTGTGTGTGTGTCCTACAACACGCCACTATACTCACTTAATAAAAGAGAACATTTCTGCTGCAGACTGATGCGTGTGTGTGTGTCCTACAACACGCCACTATACTCACTTAATAAAAGAGAACATTTCTGCTGCAGACTGAAGCGTGTGTGTGTCCTACAACACGCCGCTATACTCACTTAATAAAAGAGAACATTTCTGCTGCAGACTGAAGCGTGTGTGTGTGTCCTACAACACGCCACTATACTCACTTAATAAAAGAGAACATTTCTGCTGCAGACTGAAGCGTGTGTGTGTCCTACAACACGCCACTATACTCACTTAATAAAAGAGAACATTTCTGCTGCAGATTGAAGCGTGTGTGTGTCCTACAACACGTCACTATACTCGCTTAATAAAAGAGAACATTTCTGCTGCAGACTGAAGCGTGTGTGTGTGTGTGTCCTACAACACGCCACTATACTCGCTTAATAAAAGAGAACATTTCTGCTGCAGATTGAAGCGTGTGTGTGTCCTACAACACGCCGCTATACTCGCTTAATAAAAGAGAACATTTCTGCTGCAGATTGAAGCGTGTGTGTGTCCTACAACACGCCGCTATACTCGCTTAATAAAAGAGAACATTTCTGCTGCAGATTGAAGCGTGTGTGTGTCCTACAACACGCCACTATACTCGCTTAATAAAAGAGAACATTTCTGCTGCAGACTGAAGCGTGTGTGTGTGTGTGTCCTACAACACGCCACTATACTCGCTTAATAAAAGAGAACATTTCTGCTGCAGACTGAAGCGTGTGTGTGTGACCTACAACACGCCACTATACTCACTTAAAAGAGAACATTTCTGCTGCAGACTGAAGCGTGTGTGTGTGTGTCCTACAACACGCCACTATACTCGCTTAATAAAAGAGAACATTTCTGCTGCAGACTGAAGTGTGTGTGTGTGTCCTACAACACGCCACTATACTCACTTAATAAAAGAGAACATTTCTGCTGCAGACTGAAGCGTGTGTGTGTGACCTACAACACGCCGCTATACTCGCTTAATAAAAGAGAACATTTCTGTTGCAGACTGAAGCGTGTGTGTGTGTGTGTCCTACAACACGCCACTATACTCGCTTAATAAAAGAGAACATTTCTGCTGCAGACTGAAGCGTGTGTGTGTGTGTGTCCTACAACACGCCACTATACTCACTTAATAAAAGAGAACATTTCTGCTGCAGACTGAAGCGTGTGTGTGTGTGTGTCCTACAACACGCCACTATACTCGCTTAATAAAAGAGAACATTTCTGCTGCAGACTGAAGCGTGTGTGTGTGTGTGTCCTACAACACGCCACTATACTCGCTTAATAAAAGAGAACATTTCTGCTGCAGACTGAAGCGTGTGTGTGTGTGTGTCCTACAACACGCCACTATACTCGCTTAATAAAAGAGAACATTTCTGCTGCAGACTGAAGCGTGTGTGTGTGTCCTACAACACGCCACTATACTCACTTAATAAAAGAGAACATTTCTGCTGCAGACTGAAGCGTGTGTGTGTGTCCTACAACACGCCACTATACTCACTTAATAAAAGAGAACATTTCTGCTGCAGACTGAAGCGTGTGTGTGTCCTACAACACGCCACTATACTCACTTAATAAAAGAGAACATTTCTGCTGCAGACTGAAGCGTGTGTGTGTGTGTGTGTCCTACAACACGCCACTATACTCGCTTAATAAAAGAGAACATTTCTGCTGCAGACTGAAGCGTGTGTGTGTGACCTACAACACGCCACTATACTCACTTAATAAAAGAGAACATTTCTGCTGCAGACTGAAGCGTGTGTGTGTGTCCTACAACACGCCACTATACTCACTTAATAAAAGAGAACATTTCTGCTGCAGACTGAAGCGTGTGTGTGTGTCCTACAACACGCCACTATACTCACTTAATAAAAGAGAACATTTCTGCTGCAGACTGAAGCGTGTGTGTGTGTCCTACAACACGCCACTATACTCACTTAATAAAAGAGAACATTTCTGCTGCAGACTGAAGCGTGTGTGTGTGTCCTACAACACGCCACTATACTCGCTTAATAAAAGAGAACATTTCTGCTGCAGACTGAAGCGTGTGTGTGTGTCCTACAACACGCCACTATACTCACTTAATAAAAGAGAACATTTCTGCTGCAGACTGAAGCGTGTGTGTGTGTCCTACAACACGCCACTATACTCGCTTAATAAAAGAGAACATTTCTGCTGCAGACTGAAGCGTGTGTGTGTGTCCTACAACACGCCGCTATACTCACTTAATAAAAGAGAACATTTCTGCTGCAGACTGAAGCGTGTGTGTGTCCTACAACACGCCACTATACTCGCTTAATAAAAGAGAACATTTCTGCTACAGACTGAAGCGTGTGTGTGTGTCCTACAACACGCCACTATACTCGCTTAATAAAAGAGAACATTTCTGCTGCAGACTGAAGCGTGTGTGTGTGTCCTACAACACGCCACTATACTCGCTTAATAAAAGAGAACATTTCTGCTGCAGACTGAAGCGTGTGTGTGTGTCCTACAACACGCCGCTATACTCACTTAATAAAAGAGAACATTTCTGCTGCAGACTGAAGCGTGTGTGTGTGTCCTACAACACGCCACTATACTCGCTTAATAAAAGAGAACATTTCTGCTGCAGACTGAAGCGTGTGTGTGTGTGTGTCCTACAACACGCCACTATACTCACTTAATAAAAGAGAACATTTCTGCTGCAGACTGAAGCGTGTGTGTGTGTCCTACAACACGCCACTATACTCACTTAATAAAAGAGAACATTTCTGCTGCAGACTGATGCGTGTGTGTGTGTCCTACAACACGCCACTATACTCACTTAATAAAAGAGAACATTTCTGCTGCAGACTGAAGCGTGTGTGTGTCCTACAACACGCCGCTATACTCACTTAATAAAAGAGAACATTTCTGCTGCAGACTGAAGCGTGTGTGTGTGTCCTACAACACGCCACTATACTCACTTAATAAAAGAGAACATTTCTGCTGCAGACTGAAGCGTGTGTGTGTGTCCTACAACACGCCACTATACTCACTTAATAAAAGAGAACATTTCTGCTGCAGACTGAAGCGTGTGTGTGTGTCCTACAACACGCCACTATACTCACTTAATAAAAGAGAACATTTCTGCTGCAGACTGAAGCGTGTGTGTGTGTCCTACAACACGCCGCTATACTCACTTAATAAAAGAGAACATTTCTGCTGCAGACTGAAGCGTGTGTGTGTGTCCTACAACACGCCACTATACTCACTTAATAAAAGAGAACATTTCTGCAGCAGACTGAAGCGTGTGTGTGTGTGTGTGTCCTACAACACGCCACTATACTCACTTAATAAAAGAGAACATTTCTGCTGCAGACTGAAGCGTGTGTGTGTGTCCTACAACACGCCACTATACTCGCTTAATAAAAGAGAACATTTCTGCTGCAGACTGAAGCGTGTGTGTGTGTCCTACAACACGCCACTATACTCACTTAATAAAAGAGAACATTTCTGCTGCAGACTGAAGCGTGTGTGTGTGTGTGTGTCCTACAACACGCCACTATACTCACTTAATAAAAGAGAACATTTCTGCTGCAGACTGAAGCGTGTGTGTGTGTCCTACAACACGCCACTATACTCGCTTAATAAAAGAGAACATTTCTGCTGCAGACTGAAGCGTGTGTGTGTGTCCTACAACACGCCACTATACTCACTTAATAAAAGAGAACATTTCTGCTGCAGACTGAAGCGTGTGTGTGTGTGTGTCCTACAACACGCCACTATACTCACTTAATAAAAGAGAACATTTCTGCTGCAGACTGAAGCGTGTGTGTGTGTGTGTCCTACAACACGCCACTATACTCACTTAATAAAAGAGAACATTTCTGCTGCAGACTGAAGCGTGTGTGTGTGTGTGTCCTACAACACGCCTCTATACTCACTTAATAAAAGAGAACATTTCTGCTGCAGACTGAAGCGTGTGTATGTGACCTACAACACGCCACTATACTCGCTTAATAAAAGAGAACATTTCTGCTGCAGACTGAAGCGTGTGTGTGTGTGTCCTACAACACGCCACTATACTCACTTAATAAAAGAGAACATTTCTGCTGCAGACTGAAGCGTGTGTGTGTGTGTGTCCTACAACACGCCTCTATACTCACTTAATAAAAGAGAACATTTCTGCTGCAGACTGAAGCGTGTGTATGTGACCTACAACACGCCACTATACTCGCTTAATAAAAGAGAACATTTCTGCTGCAGACTGATGCGTGTGTGTGTGTCCTACAACACGCCACTATACTCACTTAATAAAAGAGAACATTTCTGCTGCAGACTGAAGCGTGTGTGTGTGTGTGTCCTACAACACGCCACTATACTCGCTTAATAAAAGAGAACATTTCTGCTGCAGACTGATGCGTGTGTGTGTGTCCTACAACACGCCACTATACTCGCTTAATAAAAGAGAACATTTCTGCTGCAGACTGATGCGTGTGTGTGTGTCCTACAACACGCCACTATACTCGCTTAATAAAAGAGAACATTTCTGCTGCAGACTGAAGCGTGTGTGTGTGTGTCCTACAACACGCCGCTATACTCACTTAATAAAAGAGAACATTTCTGCTGCAGACTGAAGCGTGTGTGTGTGACCTACAACACGCCACTATACTCGCTTAATAAAAGAGAACATTTCTGCTGCAGACTGAAGTGTGTGTGTGTGTCCTACAACACGCCACTATACTCACTTAATAAAAGAGAACATTTCTGCTGCAGACTGAAGCGTGTGTGTGTGTGTGTCCTACAACACGCCACTATACTCGCTTAATAAAAGAGAACATTTCTGCTGCAGACTGAAGCGTGTGTGTGTGTGTGTCCTACAACACGCCACTATACTCGCTTAATAAAAGAGAACATTTCTGCTGCAGACTGAAGCGTGTGTGTGTGACCTACAACACGCCACTATACTCGCTTAATAAAAGAGAACATTTCTGCTGCAGACTGAAGCGTGTGTGTGTGTCCTACAACACGCCACTATACTCACTTAATAAAAGAGAACATTTCTGCTGCAGACTGAAGCGTGTGTGTGTGACCTACAACACGCCACTATACTCGCTTAATAAAAGAGAACATTTCTGCTGCAGACTGAAGCGTGTGTGTGTGTCCTACAACACGCCACTATACTCACTTAATAAAAGAGAACATTTCTGCTGCAGACTGAAGCGTGTGTGTGTGTCCTACAACACGCCACTATACTCACTTAATAAAAGAGAACATTTCTGCTGCAGACTGAAGCGTGTGTGTGTGTCCTACAACACGCCACTATACTCACTTAATAAAAGAGAACATTTCTGCTGCAGACTGAAGCGTGTGTGTGTGTGTGTCCTACAACACGCCACTATACTCGCTTAATAAAAGAGAACATTTCTGCTGCAGACTGAAGCGTGTGTGTGTGTCCTACAACACGCCACTATACTCACTTAATAAAAGAGAACATTTCTGCTGCAGACTGAAGCGTGTGTGTGTGTCCTACAACACGCCACTATACTCACTTAATAAAAGAGAACATTTCTGCTGCAGACTGAAGTGTGTGTGTGTCCTACAACACGCCGCTATACTCACTTAATAAAAGAGAACATTTCTGCTGCAGACTGAAGCGTGTGTGTGTGTCCTACAACACGCCGCTATACTCACTTAATAAAAGAGAACATTTCTGCTGCAGACTGAAGCGTGTGTGTGTGTCCTACAACACGCCACTATACTCACTTAATAAAAGAGAACATTTCTGCTGCAGACTGAAGCGTGTGTGTGTCCTACAACACGCCACTATACTCACTTAATAAAAGAGAACATTTCTGCTGCAGATTGAAGCGTGTGTGTGTCCTACAACACGTCACTATACTCGCTTAATAAAAGAGAACATTTCTGCTGCAGACTGAAGCGTGTGTGTGTGTGTGTCCTACAACACGCCACTATACTCGCTTAATAAAAGAGAACATTTCTGCTGCAGACTGAAGCGTGTGTGTGTGTCCTACAACACGCCACTATACTCACTTAATAAAAGAGAACATTTCTGCTGCAGATTGAAGCGTGTGTGTGTCCTACAACACGCCGCTATACTCGCTTAATAAAAGAGAACATTTCTGCTGCAGATTGAAGCGTGTGTGTGTCCTACAACACGCCGCTATACTCGCTTAATAAAAGAGAACATTTCTGCTGCAGATTGAAGCGTGTGTGTGTCCTACAACACGCCGCTATACTCGCTTAATAAAAGAGAACATTTCTGCTGCAGATTGAAGCGTGTGTGTGTCCTACAACACGCCGCTATACTCGCTTAATAAAAGAGAACATTTCTGCTGCAGATTGAAGCGTGTGTGTGTCCTACAACACGCCACTATACTCGCTTAATAAAAGAGAACATTTCTGCTGCAGATTGAAGCGTGTGTGTGTCCTACAACACGCCACTATACTCGCTTAATAAAAGAGAACATTTCTGCTGCAGACTGAAGCGTGTGTGTGTGTGTGTCCTACAACACGCCACTATACTCGCTTAATAAAAGAGAACATTTCTGCTGCAGACTGAAGCGTGTGTGTGTGACCTACAACACGCCACTATACTCACTTAATAAAAGAGAACATTTCTGCTGCAGACTGAAGCGTGTGTGTGTGTGTCCTACAACACGCCACTATACTCGCTTAATAAAAGAGAACATTTCTGCTGCAGACTGAAGTGTGTGTGTGTGTCCTACAACACGCCACTATACTCACTTAATAAAAGAGAACATTTCTGCTGCAGACTGAAGCGTGTGTGTGTGACCTACAACACGCCGCTATACTCGCTTAATAAAAGAGAACATTTCTGTTGCAGACTGAAGCGTGTGTGTGTGTGTGTCCTACAACACGCCACTATACTCGCTTAATAAAAGAGAACATTTCTGCTGCAGACTGAAGCGTGTGTGTGTGTGTGTCCTACAACACGCCACTATACTCGCTTAATAAAAGAGAACATTTCTGCTGCAGACTGAAGCGTGTGTGTGTGTCCTACAACACGCCGCTATACTCACTTAATAAAAGAGAACATTTCTGCTGCAGACTGAAGCGTGTGTGTGTGTGTGTGTCCTACAACACGCCACTATACTCGCTTAATAAAAGAGAACATTTCTGCTGCAGACTGAAGCGTGTGTGTGTGACCTACAACACGCCACTATACTCGCTTAATAAAAGAGAACATTTCTGCTGCAGACTGAAGCGTGTGTGTGTGTCCTACAACACGCCGCTATACTCACTTAATAAAAGAGAACATTTCTGCTGCAGACTGAAGCGTGTGTGTGTGTCCTACAACACGCCACTATACTCACTTAATAAAAGAGAACATTTCTGCTGCAGACTGAAGCGTGTGTGTGTGACCTACAACACGCCACTATACTCGCTTAATAAAAGAGAACATTTCTGCTGCAGACTGAAGCGTGTGTATGTGACCTACAACACGCCACTATACTCGCTTAATAAAAGAGAACATTTCTGCTGCAGACTGATGCGTGTGTGTGTGTCCTACAACACGCCACTATACTCACTTAATAAAAGAGAACATTTCTGCTGCAGACTGAAGCGTGTGTGTGTGTCCTACAACACGCCACTATACTCACTTAATAAAAGAGAACATTTCTGCTGCAGACTGAAGCGTGTGTATGTGACCTACAACACGCCACTATACTCGCTTAATAAAAGAGAACATTTCTGCTGCAGACTGAAGCGTGTGTATGTGACCTACAACACGCCACTATACTCGCTTAATAAAAGAGAACATTTCTGCTGCAGACTGAAGCGTGTGTGTGTGTCCTACAACACGCCACTATACTCACTTAATAAAAGAGAACATTTCTGCTGCAGACTGATGCGTGTGTGTGTGTCCTACAACACGCCACTATACTCACTTAATAAAAGAGAACATTTCTGCTGCAGACTGAAGCGTGTGTGTGTGTGTCCTACAACACGCCACTATACTCGCTTAATAAAAGAGAACATTTCTGCTGCAGACTGAAGCGTGTGTGTGTGTGTCCTACAACACGCCACTATACTCACTTAATAAAAGAGAACATTTCTGCAGCAGACTGATGCGTGTGTGTGTGTCCTACAACACGCCACTATACTCGCTTAATAAAAGAGAACATTTCTGCTGCAGACTGATGCGTGTGTGTGTGTCCTACAGCAGAAATGTTCTCTTTTATTAAGCGAGTATAGTGGCGTGTTGTAGGACACACACACGCTTCAATCTGCAGCAGAAATGTTCTCTTTTATTAAGCGAGTATAGCGGCGTGTTGTAGGACACACACACGCTTCAATCTGCAGCAGAAATGTTCTCTTTTATTAAGCGAGTATAGCGGCGTGTTGTAGGACACACACACGCTTCAATCTGCAGCAGAAATGTTCTCTTTTATTAAGCGAGTATAGCGGCGTGTTGTAGGACACACACACGCTTCAATCTGCAGCAGAAATGTTCTCTTTTATTAAGCGAGTATAGCGGCGTGTTGTAGGACACACACACACGCTTCAATCTGCAGCAGAAATGTTCTCTTTTATTAAGCGAGTATAGTGGCGTGTTGTAGGACACACACACGCTTCAATCTGCAGCAGAAATGTTCTCTTTTATTAAGCGAGTATAGCGGCGTGTTGTAGGACACACACACGCTTCAATCTGCAGCAGAAATGTTCTCTTTTATTAAGCGAGTATAGCGGCGTGTTGTAGGACACACACACGCTTCAATCTGCAGCAGAAATGTTCTCTTTTATTAAGTGAGTATAGTGGCGTGTTGTAGGACACACACACACGCTTCAGTCTACAACACGCCACTATACTCACTTAATAAAAGAGAACATTTCTGCTGCAGACTGAAGCGTGTGTGTGTGTGTGTCCTACAACACGCCACTATACTCGCTTAATAAAAGAGAACATTTCTGCTGCAGACTGAAGCGTGTGTGTGTGACCTACAACACGCCACTATACTCGCTTAATAAAAGAGAACATTTCTGCTGCAGACTGAAGCGTGTGTGTGTGTCCTACAACACGCCACTATACTCACTTAATAAAAGAGAACATTTCTGCTGCAGACTGAAGCGTGTGTGTGTGTGTGTCCTACAACACGCCACTATACTCGCTTAATAAAAGAGAACATTTCTGCTGCAGACTGAAGCGTGTGTGTGTGTCCTACAACACGCCACTATACTCACTTAATAAAAGAGAACATTTCTGCTGCAGACTGAAGCGTGTGTGTGTGTCCTACAACACGCCACTATACTCACTTAATAAAAGAGAACATTTCTGCTGCAGACTGAAGCGTGTGTGTGTGACCTACAACACGCCACTATACTCACTTAATAAAAGAGAACATTTCTGCTGCAGACTGAAGCGTGTGTGTGTGTCCTACAACACGCCACTATACTCGCTTAATAAAAGAGAACATTTCTGCTGCAGACTGAAGCGTGTGTGTGTGTCCTACAACACGCCACTATACTCACTTAATAAAAGAGAACATTTCTGCAGCAGACTGAAGCGTGTGTGTGTGTCCTACAACACGCCACTATACTCACTTAATAAAAGAGAACATTTCTGCAGCAGACTGAAGCGTGTGTGTGTGTCCTACAACACGCCACTATACTCACTTAATAAAAGAGAACATTTCTGCTGCAGACTGAAGCGTGTGTGTGTGTGTCCTACAACACGCCACTATACTCACTTAATAAAAGAGAACATTTCTGCTGCAGACTGAAGCGTGTGTATGTGACCTACAACACGCCACTATACTCACTTAATAAAAGAGAACATTTCTGCTGCAGACTGAAGCGTGTGTGTGTGTGTCCTACAACACGCCACTATACTCGCTTAATAAAAGAGAACATTTCTGCTGCAGACTGATGCGTGTGTGTGTGTCCTACAACACGCCACTATACTCACTTAATAAAAGAGAACATTTCTGCTGCAGACTGAAGCGTGTGTATGTGACCTACAACACGCCACTATACTCGCTTAATAAAAGAGAACATTTCTGCTGCAGACTGATGCGTGTGTATGTGACCTACAACACGCCACTATACTCGCTTAATAAAAGAGAACATTTCTGCTGCAGACTGAAGCGTGTGTGTGTGTCCTACAACACGCCGCTATACTCACTTAATAAAAGAGAACATTTCTGCTGCAGACTGAAGCGTGTGTGTGTGTCCTACAACACGCCACTATACTCGCTTAATAAAAGAGAACATTTCTGCTGCAGACTGAAGCGTGTGTGTGTGTCCTACAACACGCCACTATACTCGCTTAATAAAAGAGAACATTTCTGCTGCAGACTGAAGCGTGTGTGTGTGACCTACAACACGCCACTATACTCACTTAATAAAAGAGAACATTTCTGCTGCAGACTGAAGCGTGTGTGTGTGTCCTACAACACGCCACTATACTCACTTAATAAAAGAGAACATTTCTGCTGCAGACTGAAGCGTGTGTATGTGACCTACAACACGCCACTATACTCACTTAATAAAAGAGAACATTTCTGCTGCAGATTGAAGCGTGTGTGTGTCCTACAACACGCCACTATACTCACTTAATAAAAGAGAACATTTCTGCTGCAGACTGAAGCGTGTGTGTGTGTCCTACAACACGCCGCTATACTCACTTAATAAAAGAGAACATTTCTGCTGCAGATTGAAGCGTGTGTTTGTCCTACAACACGCCACTATACTCACTTAATAAAAGAGAACATTTCTGCTGCAGACTGAAGCGTGTGTGTGTGTCCTACAACACGCCGCTATACTCACTTAATAAAAGAGAACATTTCTGCTGCAGACTGAAGCGTGTGTGTGTGTCCTACAACACGCCACTATACTCACTTAATAAAAGAGAACATTTCTGCTGCAGACTGAAGCGTGTGTGTGTCCTACAACACGCCACTATACTCACTTAATAAAAGAGAACATTTCTGCTGCAGACTGAAGCGTGTGTGTGTGTCCTACAACACGCCACTATACTCACTTAATAAAAGAGAACATTTCTGCTGCAGATTGAAGCGTGTGTGTGTCCTACAACACGCCACTATACTCGCTTAATAAAAGAGAACATTTCTGCTGCAGACTGAAGCGTGTGTGTGTGTGTGTCCTACAACACGCCACTATACTCGCTTAATAAAAGAGAACATTTCTGCTGCAGACTGAAGCGTGTGTGTGTGTCCTACAACACGCCACTATACTCACTTAATAAAAGAGAACATTTCTGCTGCAGATTGAAGCGTGTGTGTGTCCTACAACACGCCGCTATACTCGCTTAATAAAAGAGAACATTTCTGCTGCAGATTGAAGCGTGTGTGTGTCCTACAACACGCCGCTATACTCGCTTAATAAAAGAGAACATTTCTGCTGCAGATTGAAGCGTGTGTGTGTCCTACAACACGCCACTATACTCACTTAATAAAAGAGAACATTTCTGCTGCAGACTGAAGCGTGTGTGTGTGTGTCCTACAACACGCCACTATACTCGCTTAATAAAAGAGAACATTTCTGCTGCAGACTGAAGCGTGTGTGTGTGTGTGTCCTACAACACGCCACTATACTCGCTTAATAAAAGAGAACATTTCTGCTGCAGACTGAAGCGTGTGTGTGTGACCTACAACACGCCACTATACTCACTTAATAAAAGAGAACATTTCTGCTGCAGACTGAAGCGTGTGTGTGTGTGTCCTACAACACGCCACTATACTCGCTTAATAAAAGAGAACATTTCTGCTGCAGACTGAAGCGTGTGTGTGTGTGTCCTACAACACGCCACTATACTCGCTTAATAAAAGAGAACATTTCTGCTGCAGACTGAAGCGTGTGTGTGTGTGTGTCCTACAACACGCCACTATACTCGCTTAATAAAAGAGAACATTTCTGCTGCAGACTGAAGCGTGTGTGTGTGACCTACAACACGCCACTATACTCACTTAATAAAAGAGAACATTTCTGCTGCAGACTGAAGCGTGTGTGTGTGTGTCCTACAACACGCCACTATACTCGCTTAATAAAAGAGAACATTTCTGCTGCAGACTGAAGTGTGTGTGTGTGTCCTACAACACGCCACTATACTCACTTAATAAAAGAGAACATTTCTGCTGCAGACTGAAGCGTGTGTGTGTGACCTACAACACGCCGCTATACTCGCTTAATAAAAGAGAACATTTCTGTTGCAGACTGAAGCGTGTGTGTGTGTGTGTCCTACAACACGCCACTATACTCGCTTAATAAAAGAGAACATTTCTGCTGCAGACTGAAGCGTGTGTGTGTGTGTGTCCTACAACACGCCACTATACTCGCTTAATAAAAGAGAACATTTCTGCTGCAGACTGAAGCGTGTGTGTGTGTCCTACAACACGCCGCTATACTCACTTAATAAAAGAGAACATTTCTGCTGCAGACTGAAGCGTGTGTGTGTGTGTGTGTCCTACAACACGCCACTATACTCGCTTAATAAAAGAGAACATTTCTGCTGCAGACTGAAGCGTGTGTGTGTGTCCTACAACACGCCGCTATACTCACTTAATAAAAGAGAACATTTCTGCTGCAGACTGAAGCGTGTGTGTGTGTCCTACAACACGCCACTATACTCACTTAATAAAAGAGAACATTTCTGCTGCAGACTGAAGCGTGTGTGTGTGTCCTACAACACGCCACTATACTCACTTAATAAAAGAGAACATTTCTGCTGCAGACTGAAGCGTGTGTGTGTGTCCTACAACACGCCACTATACTCGCTTAATAAAAGAGAACATTTCTGCTGCAGACTGAAGCGTGTGTGTGTGTCCTACAACACGCCACTATACTCACTTAATAAAAGAGAACATTTCTGCTGCAGACTGAAGCGTGTGTGTGTGTCCTACAACACGCCACTATACTCGCTTAATAAAAGAGAACATTTCTGCTGCAGACTGAAGCGTGTGTGTGTGTCCTACAACACGCCGCTATACTCACTTAATAAAAGAGAACATTTCTGCTGCAGACTGAAGCGTGTGTGTGTCCTACAACACGCCACTATACTCGCTTAATAAAAGAGAACATTTCTGCTGCAGACTGAAGCGTGTGTGTGTGTCCTACAACACGCCGCTATACTCACTTAATAAAAGAGAACATTTCTGCTGCAGACTGAAGCGTGTGTGTGTGTCCTACAACACGCCACTATACTCGCTTAATAAAAGAGAACATTTCTGCTGCAGACTGATGCGTGTGTGTGTGTCCTACAACACGCCACTATACTCACTTAATAAAAGAGAACATTTCTGCTGCAGACTGAAGCGTGTGTGTGTGTCCTACAACACGCCGCTATACTCACTTAATAAAAGAGAACATTTCTGCTGCAGACTGAAGCGTGTGTGTGTGTCCTACAACACGCCACTATACTCACTTAATAAAAGAGAACATTTCTGCAGCAGACTGAAGCGTGTGTGTGTGTGTGTCCTACAACACGCCACTATACTCACTTAATAAAAGAGAACATTTCTGCTGCAGACTGAAGCGTGTGTGTGTGTCCTACAACACGCCACTATACTCGCTTAATAAAAGAGAACATTTCTGCTGCAGACTGAAGCGTGTGTGTGTGTCCTACAACACGCCACTATACTCACTTAATAAAAGAGAACATTTCTGCTGCAGACTGAAGCGTGTGTGTGTGTGTGTCCTACAACACGCCACTATACTCACTTAATAAAAGAGAACATTTCTGCTGCAGACTGAAGCGTGTGTGTGTGTGTGTCCTACAACACGCCACTATACTCACTTAATAAAAGAGAACATTTCTGCTGCAGACTGAAGCGTGTGTGTGTGTGTGTCCTACAACACGCCTCTATACTCACTTAATAAAAGAGAACATTTCTGCTGCAGACTGAAGCGTGTGTATGTGACCTACAACACGCCACTATACTCGCTTAATAAAAGAGAACATTTCTGCTGCAGACTGAAGCGTGTGTATGTGACCTACAACACGCCACTATACTCGCTTAATAAAAGAGAACATTTCTGCTGCAGACTGATGCGTGTGTGTGTGTGTCCTACAACACGCCACTATACTCACTTAATAAAAGAGAACATTTCTGCTGCAGACTGAAGCGTGTGTGTGTGTGTGTCCTACAACACGCCACTATACTCGCTTAATAAAAGAGAACATTTCTGCTGCAGACTGAAGCGTGTGTATGTGACCTACAACACGCCACTATACTCGCTTAATAAAAGAGAACATTTCTGCTGCAGACTGAAGCGTGTGTGTGTGTCCTACAACACGCCACTATACTCACTTAATAAAAGAGAACATTTCTGCTGCAGACTGAAGCGTGTGTGTGTGTGTGTCCTACAACACGCCACTATACTCGCTTAATAAAAGAGAACATTTCTGCTGCAGACTGATGCGTGTGTGTGTGTCCTACAACACGCCACTATACTCGCTTAATAAAAGAGAACATTTCTGCTGCAGACTGATGCGTGTGTGTGTGTCCTACAACACGCCACTATACTCGCTTAATAAAAGAGAACATTTCTGCTGCAGACTGAAGCGTGTGTGTGTGTGTCCTACAACACGCCGCTATACTCACTTAATAAAAGAGAACATTTCTGCTGCAGACTGAAGCGTGTGTGTGTGACCTACAACACGCCACTATACTCGCTTAATAAAAGAGAACATTTCTGCTGCAGACTGAAGCGTGTGTGTGTGTCCTACAACACGCCACTATACTCACTTAATAAAAGAGAACATTTCTGCTGCAGACTGAAGCGTGTGTGTGTGTGTGTGTCCTACAACACGCCACTATACTCGCTTAATAAAAGAGAACATTTCTGCTGCAGACTGAAGCGTGTGTGTGTGACCTACAACACGCCACTATACTCGCTTAATAAAAGAGAACATTTCTGCTGCAGACTGAAGCGTGTGTGTGTGTCCTACAACACGCCACTATACTCACTTAATAAAAGAGAACATTTCTGCTGCAGACTGAAGCGTGTGTGTGTGTGTGTCCTACAACACGCCACTATACTCGCTTAATAAAAGAGAACATTTCTGCTGCAGACTGAAGCGTGCGCGTGTGTCCTACAACACGCCACTATACTCACTTAATAAAAGAGAACATTTCTGCTGCAGACTGAAGCGTGTGTGTGTGTCCTACAACACGCCACTATACTCGCTTAATAAAAGAGAACATTTCTGCTGCAGACTGAAGCGTGTGTGTGTGTCCTACAACACGCCACTATACTCACTTAATAAAAGAGAACATTTCTGCTGCAGACTGAAGCGTGTGTGTGTGTCCTACAACACGCCACTATACTCGCTTAATAAAAGAGAACATTTCTGCTGCAGACTGAAGCGTGTGTGTGTGTCCTACAACACGCCGCTATACTCGCTTAATAAAAGAGAACATTTCTGCTTCAGACTGAAGCGTGTGTGTGTGACCTACAACACGCCGCTATACTCGCTTAATAAAAGAGAACATTTCTGCTGCAGACTGAAGCGTGTGTATGTGACCTACAACACGCCACTATACTCGCTTAATAAAAGAGAACATTTCTGCTGCAGACTGAAGCGTGTGTGTGTGTGTCCTACAACACGCCACTATACTCACTTAATAAAAGAGAACATTTCTGCTGCAGACTGAAGCGTGTGTGTGTGTGTCCTACAACACGCCACTATACTCGCTTAATAAAAGAGAACATTTCTGCTGCAGACTGAAGCGTGTGTGTGTGACCTACAACACGCCACTATACTCGCTTAATAAAAGAGAACATTTCTGCTGCAGACTGAAGCGTGTGTATGTGACCTACAACACGCCACTATACTCGCTTAATAAAAGAGAACATTTCTGCTGCAGACTGAAGCGTGTGTGTGTGTGTCCTACAACACGCCACTATACTCGCTTAATAAAAGAGAACATTTCTGCTGCAGACTGAAGCGTGTGTGTGTGACCTACAACACGCCACTATACTCGCTTAATAAAAGAGAACATTTCTGCTGCAGACTGAAGCGTGTGTGTGTGTCCTACAACACCCCACTATACTCACTTAATAAAAGAGAACATTTCTGCTGCAGACTGAAGCGTGTGTGTGTGTGTCCTACAACACGCCACTATACTCACTTAATAAAAGAGAACATTTCTGCTGCAGACTGAAGCGTGTGTGTGTGTCCTACAACACGCCACTATACTCACTTAATAAAAGAGAACATTTCTGCTGCAGACTGAAGCGTGTGTGTGTGTGTCCTACAACACGCCACTATACTCACTTAATAAAAGAGAACATTTCTGCTGCAGATTGAAGCGTGTGTGTGTGACCTACAACACGCCACTATACTCGCTTAATAAAAGAGAACATTTCTGCTGCAGACTGAAGCGTGTGTATGTGACCTACAACACGCCACTATACTCACTTAATAAAAGAGAACATTTCTGCTGCAGACTGAAGCGTGTGTGTGTGTCCTACAACACGCCACTATACTCACTTAATAAAAGAGAACATTTCTGCTGCAGACTGAAGCGTGTGTGTGTGTCCTACAACACGCCGCTATACTCACTTAATAAAAGAGAACATTTCTGCTGCAGACTGAAGCGTGTGTGTGTGACCTACAACACGCCACTATACTCGCTTAATAAAAGAGAACATTTCTGCTGCAGACTGAAGCGTGTGTATGTGACCTACAACACGCCACTATACTCACTTAATAAAAGAGAACATTTCTGCAGCAGACTGAAGCGTGTGTGTGTGTGTCCTACAACACGCCACTATACTCACTTAATAAAAGAGAACATTTCTGCTGCAGACTGAAGCGTGTGTGTGTGACCTACAACACGCCACTATACTCACTTAATAAAAGAGAACATTTCTGCAGCAGACTGAAGCGTGTGTGTGTGTGACCTACAACACGCCACTATACTCGCTTAATAAAAGAGAACATTTCTGCTGCAGACTGAAGCGTGTGTGTGTGTCCTACAACACGCCACTATACTCACTTAATAAAAGAGAACATTTCTGCTGCAGACTGAAGCGTGTGTGTGTGTCCTACAACACGCCACTATACTCACTTAATAAAAGAGAACATTTCTGCTGCAGACTGAAGCGTGTGTGTGTGACCTACAACACGCCACTATACTCACTTAATAAAAGAGAACATTTCTGCTGCAGACTGAAGCGTGTGTGTGTGACCTACAACACGCCGCTATACTCACTTAATAAAAGAGAACATTTCTGCTGCAGACTGAAGCGTGTGTGTGTGACCTACAACACGCCACTATACTCACTTAATAAAAGAGAACATTTCTGCTGCAGACTGAAGCGTGTGTGTGTGTCCTACAACACGCCACTATACTCACTTAATAAAAGAGAACATTTCTGCAGCAGACTGAAGCGTGTGTGTGTGTGTCCTACAACACGCCACTATACTCACTTAATAAAAGAGAACATTTCTGCTGCAGACTGAAGCGTGTGTGTGTGTCCTACAACACGCCACTATACTCACTTAATAAAAGAGAACATTTCTGCTGCAGACTGAAGCGTGTGTGTGTGACCTACAACACGCCACTATACTCGCTTAATAAAAGAGAACATTTCTGCTGCAGACTGAAGCGTGTGTGTGTGTCCTACAACACGCCACTATACTCGCTTAATAAAAGAGAACATTTCTGCAGCAGACTGAAGCGTGTGTGTGTGTCCTACAACACGCCACTATACTCGCTTAATAAAAGAGAACATTTCTGCAGCAGACTGAAGCGTGTGTGTGTGTGTCCTACAACACGCCACTATACTCACTTAATAAAAGAGAACATTTCTGCTGCAGACTGAAGCGTGTGTGTGTGTCCTACAACACGCCACTATACTCACTTAATAAAAGAGAACATTTCTGCAGCAGACTGAAGCGTGTGTGTGTGTCCTACAACACGCCACTATACTCACTTAATAAAAGAGAACATTTCTGCTGCAGACTGAAGCGTGTGTATGTGACCTACAACACGCCACTATACTCACTTAATAAAAGAGAACATTTCTGCTGCAGACTGAAGCGTGTGTGTGTGTCCTACAACACGCCACTATACTCACTTAATAAAAGAGAACATTTCTGCTGTAGACTGAAGCGTGTGCGTGTGTCCTACAACACGCCGCTATATTTACAACATATACGCTATACTTCTCCAGAGAAGAGCTGTTGGGTTTAGACTGGAAATACTTCATCAGCTTTATCAGAATCTGATCTCTAACCTTGTGTGTAGAATTTAGCATATTTCTTCATCTGTTCTCTGTGCTTTTGTGTAATTGTAGATTTATTTGAGACTTTATTGAGTTTTAGTTTTTCCAAATTATTATTTCATTTATTTATTTTCTCTTTTTTTCAAATGATTATTATTATTTAATTTTTCTTTCTGTTTTTTATATTATAAATATTTTTTATTTTTCATATTATTATTATTATTTTAATTATTTTTTTATTTTAAAATGTTCTTTTTCTCTCTGTTTTCATTTTATTTGATTTATATATTTTTTTTCAATTGATCATTATTTTATTTATTTGTTTTCTTTTTAAAATGTATTCATTATTTTTATTTATTTTTTATGAAAAATGTTTTTCAAATAATTTTATTTTTCTTTCTTCTTATATTAATATTTATTCATATTATTCATATTATTATTACCATTTTATTTATTTATTGTATTTATTTATTTTCTCTTTTTCTTTCTATTTTTTATTTATTTATATTTATAGCTTATTTATGTTTTTTATTTATTATTTTTCAAACTATTTTTTTATTTTTCTTTCCCTTCCAATTTATTTATTATTAAATTATATTATTATTATTTTATTTATTTATTTATTTATTATTTTATTAATTTATTTATTTTTCAAATTATTATTATTATATTTATTTATCTTCTTTCCTTTTTATTTATTAATTTTATTTCCTTTTTATTAATTTTTTATTTTTTCAAATTATTACTTATTTTTCTTTCTTTCCATTTTTTATTGATTTATTTAAATTATTATTTTATTTATAAAAAAAATTCAAATTTGTATTATTATTATTACATTTTCTTTATTTTAATTATTTTCTTTCTTTATTTTTCAAATTATTATTGTTTTATTTATTTATTTATTTATTTTTAATTAATATTTTATTTTTCTTACCTTCTCTTTTTCTTCCCCTTATTTATGTTACGTACTGCTCCGAGACAGAGGTTGAGAATCCAAATGCAGCTTTATTTGTAAGGGGGAATCCACAATCGTAGTCAAAAACAGGCAACAGGTCATACACAGGCAAGCAGTCCAAACAGGCAAACAAGGCAGGAGAGACAGGCAAACGGGTAATCCACAGAACAGGCAAGAAATCCAAAACCAGAGACATGAAACCAGGGAAACGCTCAGAAATGCAGTTAATAACAAAACAAGACTTGGCAATGACTGACAGAATGAACAGGCTTATATAGGGTGAGCTAACTAGGAAATGAGGTGCAGGTGGATGAAATCAATGGGTGTTGAAGAGTCCGGGCAAAGGATTATGGGTGATGTAGTCCTTGATGGAGTGACAGTCTGGAGTGGAGTGCCCTCAGGTGGTTCTCATGGGCACTCACACAGGACGAATTGTGACAATTTATTTATTTATTTATTTATTTATTTATTTATTTATTTATTTATTTATTTATTTATTTATTTATTTATTTATTTATTTATTTATTTATTTATTAATGTGTGGGCTATTGTGCAGTGTGTTGAGCTGCAGTCAGTGATGAGTGTGATGAGCTGTTGTCTATCAGGAGCTGTTCTTCATTCACTGAAGTCGTGCCTGACTAACCCTTGAGCCAGTGTTGAAATACACTGGAGCAGTTTAATCAGTGTGCGGACATCACATTTAATTTTCCACAAACCAAGTCAAAACCCATATGTACAGGTCAAATATATAGTTCACTTTTTCCCATGATTCCACAATTGTTTGATTAACATTGAGACAGACAGTCTGCATATTCAGAGCCGCTGTAACGCTCAGATATAATGCTACACATCAGATATGTGTCTTTCCCAAAGGTCACCCAAACAGTGATTTAAATCTGAACAGATCATGTTTGGGTGAACACATGCCAGACAGATGTTGAGAAAGACACACACACACAGAATTACGGCCTATCGGGATCACGAGCGCTCTGGGGCCCGTTCATCTTACCTCGCTAACTCAGTTAGCTGGATCTGATTGTTGATGATTTGGCATGATCTTGGATGGTTTGGTTCTTCGACGCTCATCCTGGACTTGTTGTCATAGCAACAGCTCCAGAAGCTCAAACCTGCTCGAGCGGCTCATCTCATGGGAACAGGATTAGATCTCATCTTGAGCTGATGTTAAAATCTGTCCCAGCCACTGCTACTTTATTACAAGAGCTCATCACTGAACCAGGGGCAATAATAATCATTTAAAATAATAATAATATACACATTTTAAATTGTATATGTATATGAGAACGTATGTGTATAATACTATAGACACAGCCACTTGATTGAGCGATTTATTTGTGATGGAATAATTACTTTATCATGTTATTGGAGGTTTGCACACATGTTGTACAGTTAATCTGAGCCGTGCATTCATTTAAGTGATGACGGATATTATGGGATGGCTGATGCAGCGCAGGAGATGCAGAGAATTTGATCTTGACCCTTAAGAAACTTTGATATACTGTCACGTTACAAATCTGCTTCAAACTGAATTAATTTGGTCGTTTAGCTGTTTCCTTATAAAAGTCCAGTTCGTGGGGTTTTTGTGTAATTTGTCAAGTTTTTTGGTCATGGTCATTTTTTTTGGGTCATTTTTTCCAAATCATGGTCTGGAGTATCGATCATCTGCCCTCTTCAGGGAACACAAGAACACGCACTGATCTCAAATCATTTAATCCAGATATTTAAATCCAATCCACAAATTCGTTTGAAGAACCAAATTAGCCAGACATCAGTTATCATGATTAACAGATCTGGGATCTGTCGAATCATCTCAGATGTGTTAAGTGAGGTACGAAGAAGGGACCCCTGGTCTTTGTGTGACACTTTGTTTACATCAGCAGGAGTTTGAACATCACATTTCATTGATTCAGACTCATGCCATCGAGAATTTGCTATGAATATTCTCAAATCCTGGAATACTGCGCTTTACAACGATACCAAACCCTGTGCTGAGGGGAAGCGGCAGTCGAGAAACTATCAGAGAAAAACTGCAATGTTTCATGGGTTATTAAAACAAAGGAAAGGGTTAGGAAGGTAGACCTCTCAGAAAACACACAAATACAGAGACTTGAGTTACTATCTGGAGCATTGGGGTCACAAGACAAGGGTTTAATGAACACATTTTAGTGAAAACCTCAAACCTCACATTTTCCCACTTGTTTAGCCAGTAGCTCATAATTAGCATTACAACTCATTCTGCTAGCACGGGTCACACACACACACACACACACACACACACACACACACACACAAATATAATAGTTCAATATAACTGTGCATGTTCTAGTCTCTCCAGTTTCTTCACTTCTTATGTCTATCCTCTGAAAAACCTTTCCTCTCAGTGAACATGGAGACTGATTTACTGTGAAGCTTTGCTCAACCTTTCCTCCAACACAATAACTCTGACTCTGTTCATATTGTTCTATAGTCACATCTTACCTGGAGTCTCTGTTCTTGATCTGGTGAGTCTGAAGCGGATCAGAAATCTGTAGTGATGTTTATAGTCCTGCTTCTGAGGAAATGCCTCATGAAAACATGCGCTGTTGGGAAATGTTGGGAAAGATTGGAGAGGGGAGGTCAATGCCCCTTAGACCTTGACATGCTTTCTGGCAGTAGATGCCACTGAATAGATGCCATTAGTAACAGTATGGATTTATGTTATGTAAGTCAGGTAATGTAAGTGTATTTTCTAATGTGGCAGCTGTAGCCTGTTACTGTAATTTATGTGATTTGAGACATGTATCTTGCATTGTTTGCTATTAAATGAGTGTTAAAAGTACTTAACTGACAGATCACACTGTTGTGTTTCAGTGATTAACCAAATGATCTCATTACATATTACAATAACCTTCATGTAGAATGGGTTAGGGTTAGGGTGGGTTAGGGTTAGGTTTTTTGAGAAGGCAACGCCTCCCCCCAGACCACCCTTTCGGGCCGTCCAGTTTGGTTTAAGGAGGACGCCGGAAGGCACTGGCCGGCGCATGTTTTTGTTGAGGCTGCTCCACTCTTGCCGCTGGTTATGCCTCCCCCCTCTTTTTCTTTTCAATCACAGTCCTCCTGTTATCTTGTTTTCCCTTCTTTCCACGTCTCCAACCGTCCTATGTTGTCCTCACCCCTACCATTTTACTTGTTTCAAGTCCACGGTAATCCCATTACACCTCTTTATGAAGGTCGTTTTTTTAGGTTTGTGTATATTCAAGTATTTTTATCCTACTCCCCTGTTTGCTAAATACTAGGATAGCTCCAATCTTTTGGGATTCTATCTCCCTTACCTGATAAGTAAATTTAAATATGCCCTGATCCTATGTCTCAGAGTTTCGTCCTATCTCCTATTGAGGGTAACCAAGCCCATTTTTCCACAATTACTCCCTCCAGTTGTTTCTAGTGATTATTTTTATAAGCACCCCCCCCCAAAACAGCCTGAGTTCCCTAGAAATCCATGTACCTCTATAAAAAGAACACATCATCAGTGATGTACCTCAGGATCATTGGGTGTTTCGGCCCTTTAAACACCATACACCCTCCTCCGAGGTGGCCCGCCCAAGGGAGATCAGCCCCCGGCGTGTGTTCCTCCCCATTTAGCTATTCCCCACCCACCTACCCTGCCCTCCCTTTCCCCCGTCCTCCTTTATCAAAACTACAAGTTCCCCTCCACCTCCCTCCAACCACCTCAACCCATCTATAAAAAATCCCCTAATGCTAATCATTGATGGAAGACTGGATACCAATTAAGGCCCTTTAATCCAAGGCCACCTTCCCTGCGTGCTGTCCAAGTGGACCCAGAGAGGCTGGATACCTACCCACCCTCCCAAGTAACCCCTTCGTTAACACCGCAAGGTATCCAGGGCTACCCGAGAAAGGCCTGTGACCCGGGGCTCTCATTGGCGGGTACCTAAGCACCAAGCTTCTACCAATGATCCTCCCTAAGGTATGCGAAACCCCATGCCGACATCACACTTACCGTAGCAAGACACAACCGTAGGGGATTGCATACCCTAACTCCTCTATTTTTCTCCCTCTACCCCTTATCCCTTATCTTCCCATCCCACCTTCCTCCACCATGGTAAGTCCAAAAATGTCTTTACAAAAAATATCCATACAGCCCACTCCCTATCCCAAGTTGGTCTCAAACCCCAGTCCCCCTGTTCCCTCACCTCTCCTACTAACCACTCGCCCAATCCCCTCCTTCTGCTTTCAATTCTCCAACCAACACCCCCCTCCTTTCCACCATGAGAAGCCCTCAAAACATAAAAATTCATAGACACCTATCCCAAGCTGGTCTCGAACCCCGGTCCCCGTGTTCCCCCACCCTTCCTACTAACCACTCTCCCACGGCATCCTTCCCTGCCCTCAAAAGGTAAATTTAGATGAACTGTTTCCATAACCATGTTGTGCGTACAGGGATGGCCCTAATTAATCCTAGAATTACGCTCCCATCCTGTGATGGGTAGGTTTAGGTATGTTAAAGTAATGTCTAATTAGAACTAATTCCCAATCCCCAGTGAGGGTTAGGTTTAGGCGGGTTGCGAGTACAGGGATAGCCCTAATTGATCCTACAATTACGTCCCCATCCTGTGATGGGTAGATTTAGGTATGATAAAGTAATGCCTAGTTAGAACTAATTCCCAATCCCCAGTGAGGGTTAGGTTTAGGCGGGTTGCGAGTACAGGGATAGCCCTAATTGATCCTACCCTTACGTCCCCATCCTGTGATGGGTAGGTTTAGGTATGTTAAAGTAATACCTAGTTAGAACTAATTCCCAATCCCCAGTGAGGGTTAGGTTTAGGCGGGTCGCGAGTACAGGGATAGCCCTAATTGATCCTACCCTTACGTCCCCATCCTGTGATGGGTAGATTTAGGTATGTTAAAGTAATACCTAGTTAGAACTAATTCCCAATCCCCAGTGAGGGTTAGGTTTAGGCGGGTCGCGAGTACAGGGATAGCCCTAATTGATCCTAGAATTACGCTCTCATCCTGTGATGGGTAGGTTTAGGTATGTTAAAGTAATGTCTAGTTAGAACTAATTCCCAATCCCCAGTGAGGGTTAGGTTTAGGCGGGTTGCGAGTACAGGGATAGCCCTAATTGATCCTAGAATTACGTCCCCATCCTGTGATGGGTAGGTTTAGGTATGTTAAAGTAATGTCTAGTTAGAACTAATTCCCAATCCCCAGTGAGGGTTAGGTTTAGGCGGGTTGCGAGTACAGGGATAGCCCTAATTGGGTTAGGGTTAGGGTTAGGGTTAGGGTTAGGGTTAGGGTTAGGGTTAGGGTTAGGGTTAGGGTTAGGTAATAGGGTAAAACGCGAAAGTGCACCCCCCTATAGGGGGGGGTGCACTTCGTTTCTATAGGTCCTAGGAGGCTGAAATTAGGTATATATACTATTTAGAGGGCGCCCGATCGTTTGCACTTGGTTTGGGAGGGTTAGGGTTAGGGTTAGGGTTAGGGTTAGGGTTAGGGTTAGGGTTAGGGTTAGGGTTAGGGTTAGGGTTAGGGTTAGGGTTAGGGTTAGGGTTAGGGTTAGGGTTAGGGTTAGGGTTAGGGTTAGGGTTAGGTTTTTGAAAGAATTACAACAGCTCCCCTGGCCTAGAACTGGTCCGGGTCCAAGGGGAGTCTGAGGAAAGGCACGGGCTCGTGGTCTTTTGACCCAACCATCGTCCCCTCTCGGGACTACCATTACTAGGTTCCGGGTCCCTCAAACAAAAACCCCTCCCCCCCGGGAGAAATGCTAGACCGGGCCTGGCCCAACACTTCCCCAAACTCTAGAACTAAACCCCCACACGCCCGCACCCTACCCCATGAAAATAAAACCCATCATGTCCTCCTCTCGACCGACTTTAGCAAAAAACATTGGTGGGTGAAGAGCCTCTATCACTGTGACGAGCAGAACTGACCCAGTCTTGGTATATACACACACAATCTCGCTGAACCAGCGTTTTAGCCCGTAGGCATGGAAATCAGCAAGTCCACCTGACGGGTAAGTTCAAAACCCCTACTATGGCTCCCCCCCCACCAAACCCAACGCTCGGCTAGACCGACATGGAGCTGGAAGCCAGCTCCCGGCTCCAGCCGTCGTTCAGGCCGGGAGGCAGACCGAGGAGATAAACCTGCACCCCTGGTCCATCAGGGCTGTGATGGCTAAGATTAGGCAATAAAGGGTGCGAGGGTCAACCCAGACCCATGTCATTGATACCAGTATTCGATGGTTAAATCCCTGCAGTCGGTTGTTAAACCATTACTCCCGTTCCTATCCCACCAAACCCAACGTTCCGCCAGGCCGGAAAGGAAACAGATAAACCCGAGCCCCTGATCCATCATGGCTGTGATAGTTAGAATAAGGCTAGGATCAACGTAAGGACCGATCTGACCCATATCATCGATATCAAGGTTCGATGGTTAGATCCAGATGATAAGAGAGCTACGATACCTCCAATACAGGAGGTTATTAAACCAATACTTCCGTTCCTATCCCACCAAACCCAACGTTCCGCCAGGCCGGAAAGGAAACAGCAAATAAACCAGAGCCAATGATCCATCATGCCTGTGATAGTTAGAGTAAGGCTAGGATCCACATAAGGACCGATCTCCCCCATGTCACCATTCCCACCGGGCTATGACCTTTAGAATTAGGGGACGCAGGGGTAAATTCCACTCCTATCCCCAGCTACCATCGCCAAATGCCAGTGAAGAATCAACGCGGGAACAAATACCCATGCACCTCAAATCCCTCCGGGTTGTGAGGGTAGTTTTTAGGAAAAGGATGAGCACAGAGCGACCCCCACGCATCTCACAAATCCCTCAGTGGTCGTGAGGGGTAGGATTAGGGGAAGAATGAGCGTAGGGACAGATCCCCGTGTATTTCACAAATCCATCAGGACTGTGACGGTTAGGTATAGGTATAAGCCACTGATCCATCAGGGCTGTGAGGGCTAAGTTTAGGCAAGAATGAGTGTGGGGATAGATCCCAACCCATCAGGGCTGTGACGGTTAGGGTTAGGTATAAACCACTGATCCATCAGGACTGTGACGGTTAAGTTTAGGTATAAGCCACTGATCCATCAGGACTGTGACGGTTAAGTTTAGGTATAAGCCACTGATCCATCAGGACTGTGACGGTTAAGTTTAGGTATAAGCCACTGATCCATCAGGGCTGTGAGGGCTAAGTTTAGGCAAGAATGGGTGTGGGGATAGATCCCAACCCATTAACCCATCAGGGCTGTGACGGTTAAGTTTAGGTATAAGCCACTGATCCATCAGGACTGTGACGGTTAAGTTTAGGTATAAGCCACTGATCCATCAGGACTGTGAGGGTTAAGTTTAGGCAGGAATGGGTGTGGGGATAGATCCCATTAACCCATCAGGACTGTGACGGTTCAGTTTAGGTATAAGCCACTGATCCATCAGGACTGTGACGGTTAAGTTTAGGTATAAGCCACTGATCCATCAGGACTGTGACGGTTAAGTTTAGGTATAAGCCACTGATCCATCAGGACTGTGACGGTTAAGTTTAGGTATAAGCCACTGATCCATCAGGGCTGTGAGGGCTAAGTTTAGGCAATAATGGGTGTGGGGATAGATCCCATTAACCCATCAGGACTGTGACGGTTAAGTTTAGGTATAAGCCACTGATCCATCAGGACTGTGACGGTTAAGTTTAGGTATAAGCCACTGATCCATCAGGACTGTGACGGTTAAGTTTAGGTATAAGCCACTGATCCATCAGGGCTGTGAGGGCTAAGTTTAGGCAAGAATGGGTGTGGGGATAGATCCCAACCCATTAACCCATCAGGGCTGTGACAGTTAGGGTTAGGTATAAACCATTGATCCATCAGGACTGTGACGGTTAAGTTTAGGTATAAGCCACTGATCCATCAGGACTGTGACGGTTAAGTTTAGGTATAAGCCACTGATCCATCAGGACTGTGACGGTTAAGTTTAGGTATAAGCCACTGATCCATCAGGACTGTGAGGGTTAAGTTTAGGCAGGAATGGGTGTGGGGATAGATCCCATTAACCCATCAGGACTGTGACGGTTAAGTTTAGGTATAAGCCACTGATTCAACAGGACTGTGACGGTTAAGTTTAGGTATAAGCCACTGATCCATCAGGACTGTGAGGGTTAAGTTTAGGCAGGAATGGGTGTGGGGATAGATCCCATTAACCCATCAGGACTGTGACGGTTAAGTTTAGGTATAAGCCACTGATCCATCAGGACTGTGACGGTTAAGTTTAGGTATAAGCCACTGATCCATCAGGACTGTGACGGTTAAGTTTAGGTATAAGCCACTGATCCATCAGGGCTGTGAGGGCTAAGTTTAGGCAAGAATGGGTGTGGGGATAGATCCCAACCCATTAACCCATCAGGGCTGTGACAGTTAGGGTTAGGTATAAACCATTGATCCATCAGGACTGTGACGGTTAAGTTTAGGTATAAGCCACTGATCCATCAGGACTGTGACGGTTAAGTTTAGGTATAAGCCACTGATCCATCAGGACTGTGACGGTTAAGTTTAGGTATAAGCCACTGATCCATCAGGACTGTGAGGGTTAAGTTTAGGCAGGAATGGGTGTGGGGATAGATCCCATTAACCCCTCAGGACTGTGACGGTTAAGTTTAGGTATAAGCCACTGATCCATCAGGACTGTGACGGTTAAGTTTAGGTATAAGCCACTGATCCATCAGGACTGTGACGGTTAGGTTTAGGTATAAGCCACCAATATGTCCCCAACAAGTAGTAATAAAGAACGAAATGTCAATGGTCAACCTGAACTTGTGACAAGTAGATACTCTAGAAAAGCTTTATCAAGGTAAAAAATTAACCAGTCAGTAATCATCCCCTAATCCCCCAAACGTAATGGTGAGGGAAATATTCCAGACACTGTCATCAGTAGTGTTCCAGAGCCTCATCGGGTGTTTCGGCACCTTACACACCAGACACCCTCCTCTCTGGCGGCCCGCCTTGGATGATCAGCCCAAGACCAGTGTCCCTTAGCCAATCGCTAAAAAAACCGAACCGACAAAACCAACTGTTGCGCTTCGGTAAAAAAATATATTATCCGCTACCTTTTACTGTTTCATTTTCCTAAGGTTGTAATTCGGTCCAAAATGTACTATAGGCTCGGTTCCCTAGGGTAGTCAACGTTACACAGTACCACTCCCACCCCACTACAACCCCTTCCCCAACAATACATTTTTTTCAGTGTGTAAGCATGTTGGTGCACATGTGCTGATGCTTGGGCGGTGCTCCTCACCAATAGAAGACTGGGCTCCAATTAAGGCCTGTTAGCCCCAGGCCACCCTCCCTGCGTGCTGTCCAAGTGGACCCAGGGGGGCTGGATACTTACCGCCCTCCCAAGCAACCTTTCGTTAACACCGCAAGGTATCCGGGTTGCCCGAGAAAAGCCTGTGAGAAACGTCTGCCCACTGGGCCCTTTGTCAGAGAAAACTTTCTGCCGACTTAACCTAGGAAATCCTGCCCCGGGACCAAGGCAAGACTTCCTAACCCCCGAAGAGGTTGAGGTCCAGACTGGCGGATGCACATTGCTGCACACCAAGCTTCTACCAGCCCTTCCCTCTGTCGATTCACGCAACACCGCACCAACATAAGACTCACCTAAACAACACCACTCGTCCAATCCAACGCTGAAGTCCTTCCGACAACACTCCTTCAAATCCACTGCCCTTATGCCCCAAACACTCACTAAACCAACCCCGCCACCTCGTATACGGTAAGCTCCCTGGCCCCACCCCCCTACAGCTGTCACCACTCACACCAGTAATACCTCGTTACCCAATTTAAGACTATAAACCCAAATCCACCTTATTCATGGATCCTTCGGATCCCAAACACCCATCCCCCTGGGTCGAATGTGTCATTTTTACAGCTTAATCCCTATCCCATCCACCTGTAATCCAGGTGAACATCCAAAGTTCTCACTCCCTCGTTTTGATCCAGGGTACTTTTTATTCTCGAAATCTCCCGGGAACGCAATATCCCCGAAGAATCAACCGACTCTTAGCGAAAACCAAAGTTTTGCCCTATCTTTCAGACCCGCAGGATCATTACCCGCTGGGCGAAAACCGAATTCTAATCGACATTCCATGCCTTCACCCCATTGATCCCCTTATCTTAACCTACCATCTCGTCCATGGTAAGTTTCCCCGAAACCTTGTGGGAACACCATCCCTGAAAAGTCACTCGATTTTTAGTGAAAAACCAAAGTTTTCCCCTATCTTTCAGACCCGCAGGATCATTACCCGCTGGGCCAAAACCAACTTCTACTCGACATTCCATGCTTTCACCTAATTGATCCCCTTATCTTAGCTTACCATCTCGTCCAGGGTAAGTTTCTTCGAAATTGTGGGATCACCATCCCTGAAAAGTCACTCGATTTTTAGTGAAAAACCAAAGTTTTCCCCATCTTTCAGACCTGCAGGATCATTACCCGCTGGGCGAAAACCGAATTCTAATCGACATTCCATGCTTTCACCCAATTGATCCCCTTATCTTAGCCTACCATCTCGTCCATGGTAAGTTTCCTCGAAACCTTGTGGAGACACCATCCCTGAAAAGTCACTCGATTTTTAGTGAAAAACCAAAGTTTTCCCCTATCTTTCAGACCCGCAGGATCATTACCCGCTGGGCCAAAACCAACTTCTACTCGACATTCCATGCTTTCACCTAATTGATCCCCTTATCTTAGCCTACCATCTCGTCCAGGGTAAGTTTCTTCGAAATTGTGGGATCACCATCCCTGAAAAGTCACTCGATTTTTAGTGAAAAACCAAAGTTTTCCCCATCTTTCAGACCTGCAGGATCATTACCCGCTGGGCGAAAACCGAATTCTAATCGACATTCCATGCTTTCACCCAATTGATCCCCTTATCTTAGCCTACCATCTCGTCCATGGTAAGTTTCCTCGAAACCTTGTGGAGACACCATCCCTGAAAAGTCACTCGATTTTTAGTGAAAAACCAAAGTTTTCCCCATCTTTCAGACCTGCAGGATCATTACCCACTGGGCAAAAACCGAAATCTAATCGACATTCCATGCTTTCACCCAATTGATCCCCTTATCTTAGCCTACCATCTCGTCCATGGTAAGTTTCCTCGAAACCTTGTGGAGACACCATCCCTGAAAAGTCACTCGATTTTTAGTGAAAAACCAAAGTTTTCCCCTATCTTTCAGACCCGCAGGATCATTACCCGCTGGGCCAAAACCAACTTCTACTCGACATTCCATGCTTTCACCTAATTGATCCCCTTATCTTAGCCTACCATCTCGTCCAGGGTAAGTTTCTTCGAAATTGTGGGATCACCATCCCTGAAAAGTCACTCGATTTTTAGTGAAAAACCAAAGTTTTCCCCATCTTTCAGACCTGCAGGATCATTACCCGCTGGGCGAAAACCGAATTCTAATCGACATTCCATGCTTTCACCCAATTGATCCCCTTATCTTAGCCTACCATCTCGTCCATGGTAAGTTTCCTCGACATTTCATGGGAACGCCATCGCCGAACCGCCACCTGATTTTTAGAGACAACCAAAGTTTTCCCCATCCTTCAGACCCGCAGGATCATTACCCGCTGAGCGAAAACCGAATTCTTACCAACATTCCATGCTTTCACCCAATTGATCCCCTTATCTTAACCTACCATCTCCTCCATGGTAAGTTTCCTCGAAATTCCGTGGGAACACCATCCCCGAAAAGTCACCCGATCCCCAGTGAAAACAAAGTTTCCCCCCCCAAAACATCAGAGACGAACCAAGAAATGTTAGACCTGTCTGGGTCACCCATTTCCCGAGGGCCTGTCTGGGCCTGGCTCGCTCCCCCTCCCGCATCCCCCCAGCCATAGGCCAAGAGAGATGCCGGAGGGAGCCTCTGCCCCCCCAAAACAAAAACCCCGGCCAAACTAAGATGGACGCAAAGGAAAAGAGGCTTAGCCCCTGCCCCTTCTTCCCCCCATCATTGATCAAGCTACCTCTCCGTCCTTTCCCAACCTCCATTCCGCTGAGTGAGATGCCGGGGAGAGTCCCCCCTCCACAAACTCTCAATCCCCCATCCTCCCCTCCTACCAACATCCATGTCTCGATCCCAACGTGTCCGGTCCTTGACTAGACCTGTTCCAAACCATCGAACTTAGTCCAACCCTCAGGTCATGACTGTACAACTCCATCTCCACGTCTGATTTCCTTGGACAAGAATCTCTTCCTACTACAGACCAGACTGGGTGCAAGGCCCCTGATAGGACCGCTCCGAACCAGCGAACCCAGCCCGGCCCGAAGGCCATGACTAGATAATCCTGGCCCGGCATCACACCCTTCTGGCAAGAATTATTCCCCCCACCCCCGGATTAGCTTCCTCACCCACCTGACGGCACTAACCCTAAATCCCGAAATCCCTTACTCGACCCCTTTTATCTTGGGTCACACGGCAGGTCTGGTCGCACAGCACTGGCAAGGTTAGGTTTTTGAAAGAATTACAACAGCTCCCCTGGCCTAGAACTGGTCCGGGTCCAAGGGGAGTCTGAGGAAAGGCACGGGCTCGTGGTCTTTTGACCCAACCATCGTCCCCTCTCGGGACTACCATTACTAGGTTCCGGGTCCCTCAAACAAAACCCCTCCCCCCCGGGAGAAATGCTAGACCGGGCCTGGCCCAACACTTCCCCAAACTCTAGAACTAAACCCCCACACGCCCGCACCCTACCCCATGAAAATAAAACCCATCATGTCCTCCTCTCGACCGACTTTAGCAAAAAACATTGGTGGGTGAAGAGCCTCTATCACTGTGACGAGCAGAACTGACCCAGTCTTGGTATATACACACAATCTCGCTGAACCAGCGTTTTAGCCCGTAGGCATGGAAATCAGCAAGTCCACCTGACGGGTAAGTTCAAAACCCCTACTATGGCTCCCCCCCCACCAAACCCAACGCTCGGCTAGACCGACATGGAGCTGGAAGCCAGCTCCCGGCTCCAGCCGTCGTTCAGGCCGGGAGGCAGACCGAGGAGATAAACCTGCACCCCTGGTCCATCAGGGCTGTGATGGCTAAGATTAGGCAATAAAGGGTGCGAGGGTCAACCCAGACCCATGTCATTGATACCAGTATTCGATGGTTAAATCCCTGCAGTCGGTTGTTAAACCATTACTCCCGTTCCTATCCCACCAAACCCAACGTTCCGCCAGGCCGGAAAGGAAACAGATAAACCCGAGCCCCTGATCCATCATGGCTGTGATAGTTAGAATAAGGCTAGGATCAACGTAAGGACCGATCTGACCCATATCATCGATATCAAGGTTCGATGGTTAGATCCAGATGATAAGAGAGCTACGATACCTCCAATACAGGAGGTTATTAAACCAATACTTCCGTTCCTATCCCACCAAACCCAACGTTCCGTCAGGCCGGAAAGGAAACAGATAAACCCGAGCCCCTGATCCATCATGGCTGTGATAGTTAGAATAAGGCTAGGATCAACGTAAGGACCGATCTGACCCATATCATCGATATCAAGGTTCGATGGTTAGATCCAGATGATAAGAGAGCTACGATACCTCCAATACAGGAGGTTATTAAACCAATACTTCCGTTCCTATCCCACCAAACCCAACGTTCCGCCAGGCCGGAAAGGAAACAGCAAATAAACCAGAGCCAATGATCCATCATGCCTGTGATAGTTAGAGTAAGGCTAGGATCCACATAAGGACCGATCTCCCCCATGTCACCATTCCCACCGGGCTATGACCTTTAGAATTGGGGGACGCAGGGGTAAATTCCACTCCTATCCCCAGCTACCATCGCCAAATGCCAGTGAAGAATAAACGCGGGAACAAATACCCATGCACCTCAAATCCCTCCGGGTTGTGAGGGTAGTTTTTAGGAAAAGGATGAGCACAGAGCGACCCCAATGCATCTCACAAATCCCTCAGTGGTCGTGAGGGGTAGGATTAAGGGAAGGATGAGCGTAGGGACAGATCCCCGTGTATTTCACAAATCCATCAGGACTGTGACGGTTAGGTTTAGGTATAAGCCACTGATCCATCAGGGCTGTGAGGGCTAAGTTTAGGCAAGAATGGGTGTGGGGATAGATCCCAACCCATTAACCCATCAGGGCTGTGACGGTTAGGTTTAGGTATAAACCACCGATCCATCAGGACTGTGACGGTTAAGTTTAGGTATAAGCCACTGATCCATCAGGACTGTGACGGTTAAGTTTAGGTATAAGCCACTGATCCATCAGGACTGTGAGGGTTAAGTTTAGGCAGGAATGGGTGTGGGGATAGATCCCATTAACCCATCAGGACTGTGACGGTTAGGTTTAGGTATAAGCCACCGATCCATCAGGACTGTGACGGTTAAGTTTAGGTATAAGCCACTGATCCATCAGGGCTGTGAGGGCTAAGTTTAGGCAAGAATGGGTGTGGGGATAGATCCCAACCCATTAACCCATCAGGGCTGTGACGGTTAAGTTTAGGTATAAGCCACTGATCCATCAGGGCTGTGAGGGCTAAGTTTAGGCAAGAATGGGTGTGGGGATAGATCCCAACCCATTAACCCATCAGGGCTGTGACGGTTAGGGTTAGGTATAAACCACTGATCCATCAGGACTGTGACGGTTAAGTTTAGGTATAAGCCACTGATCCATCAGGACTGTGACGGTTAAGTTTAGGTATAAGCCACTGATCCATCAGGACTGTGACGGTTAAGTTTAGGTATAAGCCACTGATCCATCAGGACTGTGACGGTTAAGTTTAGGTATAAGCCACTGATCCATTCAGGACTGTGAGGGTTAAGTTTAGGCAGGAATGGGTGTGGGGATAGATCCCAACCCATTAACCCATCAGGGCTGTGACAGTTAGGGTTAGGTATAAACCACTGATCCATCAGGACTGTGACGGTTAAGTTTAGGTATAAGCCACTGATCCATCAGGACTGTGACGGTTAAGTTTAGGTATAAGCCACTGATCCATCAGGGCTGTGAGGGCTAAGTTTAGGCAAGAATGGGTGTGGGGATAGATCCCAACCCATTAACCCATCAGGGCTGTGACAGTTAGGGTTAGGTATAAACCACTGATCCATCAGGACTGTGACGGTTAAGTTTAGGTATAAGCCACTGATCCATCAGGACTGTGACGGTTAAGTTTAGGTATAAGCCACTGATCCATCAGGACTGTGAGGGTTAAGTTTAGGCAGGAATGGGTGTGGGGATAGATCCCATTAACCCATCAGGACTGTGACGGTTAAGTTTAGGTATAAGCCACTGATCCATCAGGACTGTGACGGTTAAGTTTAGGTATAAGCCACTGATCCATCAGGACTGTGACGGTTAAGTTTAGGTATAAGCCACTGATCCATCAGGACTGTGACGGTTAAGTTTAGGTATAAGCCACTGCTCCATCAGGACTGTGAGGGCTAAGTTTAGGCAAGAATGGGTGTGGGGATAGATACCAACCCATTAACCCATCAGGGCTGTGACGGTTAAGTTTAGGTATAAGCCACTGATCCATCAGGACTGTGACGGTTAAGTTTAGGTATAAGCCACTGATCCATCAGGACTGTGACGGTTAAGTTTAGGTATAAGCCACTGATCCATCAGGACTGTGAGGGTTAAGTTTAGGCAGGAATGGGTGTGGGGATAGATCCCATTAACCCATCAGGACTGTGACGGTTAAGTTTAGGTATAAGCCACTGATCCATCAGGACTGTGACGGTTAAGTTTAGGTATAAGCCACTGATCCATCAGGACTGTGAGGGTTAAGTTTAGGCAGGAATGGGTGTGGGGATAGATCCCATTAACCCATCAGGACTGTGACGGTTAAGTTTAGGTATAAGCCACTGATCCATCAGGACTGTGACGGTTAAGTTTAGGTATAAGCCACTGATCCATCAGGACTGTGACGGTTAAGTTTAGGTATAAGCCACTGCTCCATCAGGACTGTGAGGGCTAAGTTTAGGCAAGAATGGGTGTGGGGATAGATCCCAACCCATTAACCCATCAGGGCTGTGACGGTTAAGTTTAGGTATAAGCCACTGATCCATCAAGACTGTGACGGTTAAGTTTAGGTATAAGCCACTGATCCATCAAGACTGTGACGGTTAAGTTTAGGTATAAGCCACTGATTCAACAGGACTGTGACGGTTAAGTTTTAGGTATAAGCCACTGATCCATCAGGACTGTGAGGGTTAAGTTTAGGCAGGAATGGGTGTGGGGATAGATCCCATTAACCCATCAGGACTGTGACGGTTAAGTTTAGGTATAAGCCACTGATCCATCAGGACTGTGACGGTTAAGTTTAGGTATAAGCCACTGATCCATCAGGACTGTGACGGTTAAGTTTAGGTATAAGCCACTGATCCATCAGGACTGTGAGGGTTAAGTTTAGGCAGGAATGGGTGTGGGGATAGATCCCATTAACCCATCAGGACTGTGACGGTTAAGTTTAGGTATAAGCCACTGATTCAACAGGACTGTGACGGTTAAGTTTAGGTATAAGCCACTGATCCATCAGGACTGTGAGGGTTAAGTTTAGGCAGGAATGGGTGTGGGGATAGATCCCATTAACCCATCCGGACTGTGACGGTTAAGTTTAGGTATAAGCCACTGATCCATCAGGACTGTGACGGTTAGGTTTAGGTATAAGCCACCAATATGTCCCCAACAAGTAGTAATAAAGAACGAAATGTCAATGGTCAACCTGAACTTGTGACAAGTAGATACTCTAGAAAAGCTTTATCAAGGTAAAAAATTAACCAGTCAGTAATCATCCCCTAATCCCCCAAACGTAATGGTGAGGGAAATATTCCAGACACTGTCATCAGTAGTGTTCCAGAGCCTCATCGGGTGTTTCGGCACCTTACACACCAGACACCCTCCTCTCTGGCGGCCCGCCTTGGATGATCAGCCCAAGACCAGTGTCCCTTAGCCAATCGCTAAAAAAACCGAACCGACAAAACCAACTGTTGCGCTTCGGTAAAAAAATATATTATCCGCTACCTTTTACTGTTTCATTTTCCTAAGGTTGTAATTCGGTCCAAAATGTACTATAGGCTCGGTTCCCTAGGGTAGTCAACGTTACACAGTACCACTCCCACCCCACTACAACCCCTTCCCCAACAATACATTTTTTTCAGTGTGTAAGCATGTTGGTGCACATGTGCTGATGCTTGGGCGGTGCTCCTCACCAATAGAAGACTGGGCTCCAATTAAGGCCTGTTAGCCCCAGGCCACCCTCCCTGCGTGCTGTCCAAGTGGACCCAGGGGGGCTGGATACTTACCGCCCTCCCAAGCAACCTTTCGTTAACACCGCAAGGTATCCGGGTTGCCCGAGAAAAGCCTGTGAGAAACGTCTGCCCACTGGGCCCTTTGTCAGAGAAAACTTTCTGCCGACTTAACCTAGGAAATCCTGCCCCGGGACCAAGGCAAGACTTCCTAACCCCCGAAGAGGTTGAGGTCCAGACTGGCGGATGCACATTGCTGCACACCAAGCTTCTACCAGCCCTTCCCTCTGTCGATTCACGCAACACCGCACCAACATAAGACTCACCTAAACAACACCACTCGTCCAATCCAACGCTGAAGTCCTTCCGACAACACTCCTTCAAATCCACTGCCCTTATGCCCCAAACACTCACTAAACCAACCCCGCCACCTCGTATACGGTAAGCTCCCTGGCCCCACCCCCCTACAGCTGTCACCACTCACACCAGTAATACCTCGTTACCCAATTTAAGACTATAAACCCAAATCCACCTTATTCATGGATCCTTCGGATCCCAAACACCCATCCCCCTGGGTCGAATGTGTCATTTTTACAGCTTAATCCCTATCCCATCCACCTGTAATCCAGGTGAACATCCAAAGTTCTCACTCCCTCGTTTTGATCCAGGGTACTTTTTATTCTCGAAATCTCCCGGGAACGCAATATCCCCGAAGAATCAACCGACTCTTAGCGAAAACCAAAGTTTTGCCCTATCTTTCAGACCCGCAGGATCATTACCCGCTGGGCGAAAACCGAATTCTAATCGACATTCCATGCCTTCACCCCATTGATCCCCTTATCTTAACCTACCATCTCGTCCATGGTAAGTTTCCCCGAAACCTTGTGGGAACACCATCCCTGAAAAGTCACTCGATTTTTAGTGAAAAACCAAAGTTTTCCCCTATCTTTCAGACCCGCAGGATCATTACCCGCTGGGCCAAAACCAACTTCTACTCGACATTCCATGCTTTCACCTAATTGATCCCCTTATCTTAGCTTACCATCTCGTCCAGGGTAAGTTTCTTCGAAATTGTGGGATCACCATCCCTGAAAAGTCACTCGATTTTTAGTGAAAAACCAAAGTTTTCCCCATCTTTCAGACCTGCAGGATCATTACCCGCTGGGCGAAAACCGAATTCTAATCGACATTCCATGCTTTCACCCAATTGATCCCCTTATCTTAGCCTACCATCTCGTCCATGGTAAGTTTCCTCGAAACCTTGTGGAGACACCATCCCTGAAAAGTCACTCGATTTTTAGTGAAAAACCAAAGTTTTCCCCTATCTTTCAGACCCGCAGGATCATTACCCGCTGGGCCAAAACCAACTTCTACTCGACATTCCATGCTTTCACCTAATTGATCCCCTTATCTTAGCCTACCATCTCGTCCAGGGTAAGTTTCTTCGAAATTGTGGGATCACCATCCCTGAAAAGTCACTCGATTTTTAGTGAAAAACCAAAGTTTTCCCCATCTTTCAGACCTGCAGGATCATTACCCGCTGGGCGAAAACCGAATTCTAATCGACATTCCATGCTTTCACCCAATTGATCCCCTTATCTTAGCCTACCATCTCGTCCATGGTAAGTTTCCTCGAAACCTTGTGGAGACACCATCCCTGAAAAGTCACTCGATTTTTAGTGAAAAACCAAAGTTTTCCCCATCTTTCAGACCTGCAGGATCATTACCCACTGGGCAAAAACCGAAATCTAATCGACATTCCATGCTTTCACCCAATTGATCCCCTTATCTTAGCCTACCATCTCGTCCATGGTAAGTTTCCTCGAAACCTTGTGGAGACACCATCCCTGAAAAGTCACTCGATTTTTAGTGAAAAACCAAAGTTTTCCCCTATCTTTCAGACCCGCAGGATCATTACCCGCTGGGCCAAAACCAACTTCTACTCGACATTCCATGCTTTCACCTAATTGATCCCCTTATCTTAGCCTACCATCTCGTCCAGGGTAAGTTTCTTCGAAATTGTGGGATCACCATCCCTGAAAAGTCACTCGATTTTTAGTGAAAAACCAAAGTTTTCCCCATCTTTCAGACCTGCAGGATCATTACCCGCTGGGCGAAAACCGAATTCTAATCGACATTCCATGCTTTCACCCAATTGATCCCCTTATCTTAGCCTACCATCTCGTCCATGGTAAGTTTCCTCGACATTTCATGGGAACGCCATCGCCGAACCGCCACCTGATTTTTAGAGACAACCAAAGTTTTCCCCATCCTTCAGACCCGCAGGATCATTACCCGCTGAGCGAAAACCGAATTCTTACCAACATTCCATGCTTTCACCCAATTGATCCCCTTATCTTAACCTACCATCTCCTCCATGGTAAGTTTCCTCGAAATTCCGTGGGAACACCATCCCCGAAAAGTCACCCGATCCCCAGTGAAAACAAAGTTTCCCCCCCCAAAACATCAGAGACGAACCAAGAAATGTTAGACCTGTCTGGGTCACCCATTTCCCGAGGGCCTGTCTGGGCCTGGCTCGCTCCCCCTCCCGCATCCCCCCAGCCATAGGCCAAGAGAGATGCCGGAGGGAGCCTCTGCCCCCCCAAAACAAAAACCCCGGCCAAACTAAGATGGACGCAAAGGAAAAGAGGCTTAGCCCCTGCCCCTTCTTCCCCCCATCATTGATCAAGCTACCTCTCCGTCCTTTCCCAACCTCCATTCCGCTGAGTGAGATGCCGGGGAGAGTCCCCCCTCCACAAACTCTCAATCCCCCATCCTCCCCTCCTACCAACATCCATGTCTCGATCCCAACGTGTCCGGTCCTTGACTAGACCTGTTCCAAACCATCGAACTTAGTCCAACCCTCAGGTCATGACTGTACAACTCCATCTCCACGTCTGATTTCCTTGGACAAGAATCTCTTCCTACTACAGACCAGACTGGGTGCAAGGCCCCTGATAGGACCGCTCCGAACCAGCGAACCCAGCCCGGCCCGAAGGCCATGACTAGATAATCCTGGCCCGGCATCACACCCTTCTGGCAAGAATTATTCCCCCCACCCCCGGATTAGCTTCCTCACCCACCTGACGGCACTAACCCTAAATCCCGAAATCCCTTACTCGACCCCTTTTATCTTGGGTCACACGGCAGGTCTGGTCGCACAGCACTGGCAAGGTTAGGTTTTTGAAAGAATTACAACAGCTCCCCTGGCCTAGAACTGGTCCGGGTCCAAGGGGAGTCTGAGGAAAGGCACGGGCTCGTGGTCTTTTGACCCAACCATCGTCCCCTCTCGGGACTACCATTACTAGGTTCCGGGTCCCTCAAACAAAACCCCTCCCCCCCGGGAGAAATGCTAGACCGGGCCTGGCCCAACACTTCCCCAAACTCTAGAACTAAACCCCCACACGCCCGCACCCTACCCCATGAAAATAAAACCCATCATGTCCTCCTCTCGACCGACTTTAGCAAAAAACATTGGTGGGTGAAGAGCCTCTATCACTGTGACGAGCAGAACTGACCCAGTCTTGGTATATACACACAATCTCGCTGAACCAGCGTTTTAGCCCGTAGGCATGGAAATCAGCAAGTCCACCTGACGGGTAAGTTCAAAACCCCTACTATGGCTCCCCCCCCACCAAACCCAACGCTCGGCTAGACCGACATGGAGCTGGAAGCCAGCTCCCGGCTCCAGCCGTCGTTCAGGCCGGGAGGCAGACCGAGGAGATAAACCTGCACCCCTGGTCCATCAGGGCTGTGATGGCTAAGATTAGGCAATAAAGGGTGCGAGGGTCAACCCAGACCCATGTCATTGATACCAGTATTCGATGGTTAAATCCCTGCAGTCGGTTGTTAAACCATTACTCCCGTTCCTATCCCACCAAACCCAACGTTCCGCCAGGCCGGAAAGGAAACAGATAAACCCGAGCCCCTGATCCATCATGGCTGTGATAGTTAGAATAAGGCTAGGATCAACGTAAGGACCGATCTGACCCATATCATCGATATCAAGGTTCGATGGTTAGATCCAGATGATAAGAGAGCTACGATACCTCCAATACAGGAGGTTATTAAACCAATACTTCCGTTCCTATCCCACCAAACCCAACGTTCCGTCAGGCCGGAAAGGAAACAGATAAACCCGAGCCCCTGATCCATCATGGCTGTGATAGTTAGAATAAGGCTAGGATCAACGTAAGGACCGATCTGACCCATATCATCGATATCAAGGTTCGATGGTTAGATCCAGATGATAAGAGAGCTACGATACCTCCAATACAGGAGGTTATTAAACCAATACTTCCGTTCCTATCCCACCAAACCCAACGTTCCGCCAGGCCGGAAAGGAAACAGCAAATAAACCAGAGCCAATGATCCATCATGCCTGTGATAGTTAGAGTAAGGCTAGGATCCACATAAGGACCGATCTCCCCCATGTCACCATTCCCACCGGGCTATGACCTTTAGAATTGGGGGACGCAGGGGTAAATTCCACTCCTATCCCCAGCTACCATCGCCAAATGCCAGTGAAGAATAAACGCGGGAACAAATACCCATGCACCTCAAATCCCTCCGGGTTGTGAGGGTAGTTTTTAGGAAAAGGATGAGCACAGAGCGACCCCAATGCATCTCACAAATCCCTCAGTGGTCGTGAGGGGTAGGATTAAGGGAAGGATGAGCGTAGGGACAGATCCCCGTGTATTTCACAAATCCATCAGGACTGTGACGGTTAGGTTTAGGTATAAGCCACTGATCCATCAGGGCTGTGAGGGCTAAGTTTAGGCAAGAATGGGTGTGGGGATAGATCCCAACCCATTAACCCATCAGGGCTGTGACGGTTAGGTTTAGGTATAAACCACCGATCCATCAGGACTGTGACGGTTAAGTTTAGGTATAAGCCACTGATCCATCAGGACTGTGACGGTTAAGTTTAGGTATAAGCCACTGATCCATCAGGACTGTGAGGGTTAAGTTTAGGCAGGAATGGGTGTGGGGATAGATCCCATTAACCCATCAGGACTGTGACGGTTAGGTTTAGGTATAAGCCACCGATCCATCAGGACTGTGACGGTTAAGTTTAGGTATAAGCCACTGATCCATCAGGGCTGTGAGGGCTAAGTTTAGGCAAGAATGGGTGTGGGGATAGATCCCAACCCATTAACCCATCAGGGCTGTGACGGTTAAGTTTAGGTATAAGCCACTGATCCATCAGGGCTGTGAGGGCTAAGTTTAGGCAAGAATGGGTGTGGGGATAGATCCCAACCCATTAACCCATCAGGGCTGTGACGGTTAGGGTTAGGTATAAACCACTGATCCATCAGGACTGTGACGGTTAAGTTTAGGTATAAGCCACTGATCCATCAGGACTGTGACGGTTAAGTTTAGGTATAAGCCACTGATCCATCAGGACTGTGACGGTTAAGTTTAGGTATAAGCCACTGATCCATCAGGACTGTGACGGTTAAGTTTAGGTATAAGCCACTGATCCATTCAGGACTGTGAGGGTTAAGTTTAGGCAGGAATGGGTGTGGGGATAGATCCCAACCCATTAACCCATCAGGGCTGTGACAGTTAGGGTTAGGTATAAACCACTGATCCATCAGGACTGTGACGGTTAAGTTTAGGTATAAGCCACTGATCCATCAGGACTGTGACGGTTAAGTTTAGGTATAAGCCACTGATCCATCAGGGCTGTGAGGGCTAAGTTTAGGCAAGAATGGGTGTGGGGATAGATCCCAACCCATTAACCCATCAGGGCTGTGACAGTTAGGGTTAGGTATAAACCACTGATCCATCAGGACTGTGACGGTTAAGTTTAGGTATAAGCCACTGATCCATCAGGACTGTGACGGTTAAGTTTAGGTATAAGCCACTGATCCATCAGGACTGTGAGGGTTAAGTTTAGGCAGGAATGGGTGTGGGGATAGATCCCATTAACCCATCAGGACTGTGACGGTTAAGTTTAGGTATAAGCCACTGATCCATCAGGACTGTGACGGTTAAGTTTAGGTATAAGCCACTGATCCATCAGGACTGTGACGGTTAAGTTTAGGTATAAGCCACTGATCCATCAGGACTGTGACGGTTAAGTTTAGGTATAAGCCACTGCTCCATCAGGACTGTGAGGGCTAAGTTTAGGCAAGAATGGGTGTGGGGATAGATACCAACCCATTAACCCATCAGGGCTGTGACGGTTAAGTTTAGGTATAAGCCACTGATCCATCAGGACTGTGACGGTTAAGTTTAGGTATAAGCCACTGATCCATCAGGACTGTGACGGTTAAGTTTAGGTATAAGCCACTGATCCATCAGGACTGTGAGGGTTAAGTTTAGGCAGGAATGGGTGTGGGGATAGATCCCATTAACCCATCAGGACTGTGACGGTTAAGTTTAGGTATAAGCCACTGATCCATCAGGACTGTGACGGTTAAGTTTAGGTATAAGCCACTGATCCATCAGGACTGTGAGGGTTAAGTTTAGGCAGGAATGGGTGTGGGGATAGATCCCATTAACCCATCAGGACTGTGACGGTTAAGTTTAGGTATAAGCCACTGATCCATCAGGACTGTGACGGTTAAGTTTAGGTATAAGCCACTGATCCATCAGGACTGTGACGGTTAAGTTTAGGTATAAGCCACTGCTCCATCAGGACTGTGAGGGCTAAGTTTAGGCAAGAATGGGTGTGGGGATAGATCCCAACCCATTAACCCATCAGGGCTGTGACGGTTAAGTTTAGGTATAAGCCACTGATCCATCAAGACTGTGACGGTTAAGTTTAGGTATAAGCCACTGATCCATCAAGACTGTGACGGTTAAGTTTAGGTATAAGCCACTGATTCAACAGGACTGTGACGGTTAAGTTTTAGGTATAAGCCACTGATCCATCAGGACTGTGAGGGTTAAGTTTAGGCAGGAATGGGTGTGGGGATAGATCCCATTAACCCATCAGGACTGTGACGGTTAAGTTTAGGTATAAGCCACTGATCCATCAGGACTGTGACGGTTAAGTTTAGGTATAAGCCACTGATCCATCAGGACTGTGACGGTTAAGTTTAGGTATAAGCCACTGATCCATCAGGACTGTGAGGGTTAAGTTTAGGCAGGAATGGGTGTGGGGATAGATCCCATTAACCCATCAGGACTGTGACGGTTAAGTTTAGGTATAAGCCACTGATTCAACAGGACTGTGACGGTTAAGTTTAGGTATAAGCCACTGATCCATCAGGACTGTGAGGGTTAAGTTTAGGCAGGAATGGGTGTGGGGATAGATCCCATTAACCCATCCGGACTGTGACGGTTAAGTTTAGGTATAAGCCACTGATCCATCAGGACTGTGACGGTTAGGTTTAGGTATAAGCCACCAATATGTCCCCAACAAGTAGTAATAAAGAACGAAATGTCAATGGTCAACCTGAACTTGTGACAAGTAGATACTCTAGAAAAGCTTTATCAAGGTAAAAAATTAACCAGTCAGTAATCATCCCCTAATCCCCCAAACGTAATGGTGAGGGAAATATTCCAGACACTGTCATCAGTAGTGTTCCAGAGCCTCATCGGGTGTTTCGGCACCTTACACACCAGACACCCTCCTCTCTGGCGGCCCGCCTTGGATGATCAGCCCAAGACCAGTGTCCCTTAGCCAATCGCTAAAAAAACCGAACCGACAAAACCAACTGTTGCGCTTCGGTAAAAAAATATATTATCCGCTACCTTTTACTGTTTCATTTTCCTAAGGTTGTAATTCGGTCCAAAATGTACTATAGGCTCGGTTCCCTAGGGTAGTCAACGTTACACAGTACCACTCCCACCCCACTACAACCCCTTCCCCAACAATACATTTTTTTCAGTGTGTAAGCATGTTGGTGCACATGTGCTGATGCTTGGGCGGTGCTCCTCACCAATAGAAGACTGGGCTCCAATTAAGGCCTGTTAGCCCCAGGCCACCCTCCCTGCGTGCTGTCCAAGTGGACCCAGGGGGGCTGGATACTTACCGCCCTCCCAAGCAACCTTTCGTTAACACCGCAAGGTATCCGGGTTGCCCGAGAAAAGCCTGTGAGAAACGTCTGCCCACTGGGCCCTTTGTCAGAGAAAACTTTCTGCCGACTTAACCTAGGAAATCCTGCCCCGGGACCAAGGCAAGACTTCCTAACCCCCGAAGAGGTTGAGGTCCAGACTGGCGGATGCACATTGCTGCACACCAAGCTTCTACCAGCCCTTCCCTCTGTCGATTCACGCAACACCGCACCAACATAAGACTCACCTAAACAACACCACTCGTCCAATCCAACGCTGAAGTCCTTCCGACAACACTCCTTCAAATCCACTGCCCTTATGCCCCAAACACTCACTAAACCAACCCCGCCACCTCGTATACGGTAAGCTCCCTGGCCCCACCCCCCTACAGCTGTCACCACTCACACCAGTAATACCTCGTTACCCAATTTAAGACTATAAACCCAAATCCACCTTATTCATGGATCCTTCGGATCCCAAACACCCATCCCCCTGGGTCGAATGTGTCATTTTTACAGCTTAATCCCTATCCCATCCACCTGTAATCCAGGTGAACATCCAAAGTTCTCACTCCCTCGTTTTGATCCAGGGTACTTTTTATTCTCGAAATCTCCCGGGAACGCAATATCCCCGAAGAATCAACCGACTCTTAGCGAAAACCAAAGTTTTGCCCTATCTTTCAGACCCGCAGGATCATTACCCGCTGGGCGAAAACCGAATTCTAATCGACATTCCATGCCTTCACCCCATTGATCCCCTTATCTTAACCTACCATCTCGTCCATGGTAAGTTTCCCCGAAACCTTGTGGGAACACCATCCCTGAAAAGTCACTCGATTTTTAGTGAAAAACCAAAGTTTTCCCCTATCTTTCAGACCCGCAGGATCATTACCCGCTGGGCCAAAACCAACTTCTACTCGACATTCCATGCTTTCACCTAATTGATCCCCTTATCTTAGCTTACCATCTCGTCCAGGGTAAGTTTCTTCGAAATTGTGGGATCACCATCCCTGAAAAGTCACTCGATTTTTAGTGAAAAACCAAAGTTTTCCCCATCTTTCAGACCTGCAGGATCATTACCCGCTGGGCGAAAACCGAATTCTAATCGACATTCCATGCTTTCACCCAATTGATCCCCTTATCTTAGCCTACCATCTCGTCCATGGTAAGTTTCCTCGAAACCTTGTGGAGACACCATCCCTGAAAAGTCACTCGATTTTTAGTGAAAAACCAAAGTTTTCCCCTATCTTTCAGACCCGCAGGATCATTACCCGCTGGGCCAAAACCAACTTCTACTCGACATTCCATGCTTTCACCTAATTGATCCCCTTATCTTAGCCTACCATCTCGTCCAGGGTAAGTTTCTTCGAAATTGTGGGATCACCATCCCTGAAAAGTCACTCGATTTTTAGTGAAAAACCAAAGTTTTCCCCATCTTTCAGACCTGCAGGATCATTACCCGCTGGGCGAAAACCGAATTCTAATCGACATTCCATGCTTTCACCCAATTGATCCCCTTATCTTAGCCTACCATCTCGTCCATGGTAAGTTTCCTCGAAACCTTGTGGAGACACCATCCCTGAAAAGTCACTCGATTTTTAGTGAAAAACCAAAGTTTTCCCCATCTTTCAGACCTGCAGGATCATTACCCACTGGGCAAAAACCGAAATCTAATCGACATTCCATGCTTTCACCCAATTGATCCCCTTATCTTAGCCTACCATCTCGTCCATGGTAAGTTTCCTCGAAACCTTGTGGAGACACCATCCCTGAAAAGTCACTCGATTTTTAGTGAAAAACCAAAGTTTTCCCCTATCTTTCAGACCCGCAGGATCATTACCCGCTGGGCCAAAACCAACTTCTACTCGACATTCCATGCTTTCACCTAATTGATCCCCTTATCTTAGCCTACCATCTCGTCCAGGGTAAGTTTCTTCGAAATTGTGGGATCACCATCCCTGAAAAGTCACTCGATTTTTAGTGAAAAACCAAAGTTTTCCCCATCTTTCAGACCTGCAGGATCATTACCCGCTGGGCGAAAACCGAATTCTAATCGACATTCCATGCTTTCACCCAATTGATCCCCTTATCTTAGCCTACCATCTCGTCCATGGTAAGTTTCCTCGACATTTCATGGGAACGCCATCGCCGAACCGCCACCTGATTTTTAGAGACAACCAAAGTTTTCCCCATCCTTCAGACCCGCAGGATCATTACCCGCTGAGCGAAAACCGAATTCTTACCAACATTCCATGCTTTCACCCAATTGATCCCCTTATCTTAACCTACCATCTCCTCCATGGTAAGTTTCCTCGAAATTCCGTGGGAACACCATCCCCGAAAAGTCACCCGATCCCCAGTGAAAACAAAGTTTCCCCCCCCAAAACATCAGAGACGAACCAAGAAATGTTAGACCTGTCTGGGTCACCCATTTCCCGAGGGCCTGTCTGGGCCTGGCTCGCTCCCCCTCCCGCATCCCCCCAGCCATAGGCCAAGAGAGATGCCGGAGGGAGCCTCTGCCCCCCCAAAACAAAAACCCCGGCCAAACTAAGATGGACGCAAAGGAAAAGAGGCTTAGCCCCTGCCCCTTCTTCCCCCCATCATTGATCAAGCTACCTCTCCGTCCTTTCCCAACCTCCATTCCGCTGAGTGAGATGCCGGGGAGAGTCCCCCCTCCACAAACTCTCAATCCCCCATCCTCCCCTCCTACCAACATCCATGTCTCGATCCCAACGTGTCCGGTCCTTGACTAGACCTGTTCCAAACCATCGAACTTAGTCCAACCCTCAGGTCATGACTGTACAACTCCATCTCCACGTCTGATTTCCTTGGACAAGAATCTCTTCCTACTACAGACCAGACTGGGTGCAAGGCCCCTGATAGGACCGCTCCGAACCAGCGAACCCAGCCCGGCCCGAAGGCCATGACTAGATAATCCTGGCCCGGCATCACACCCTTCTGGCAAGAATTATTCCCCCCACCCCCGGATTAGCTTCCTCACCCACCTGACGGCACTAACCCTAAATCCCGAAATCCCTTACTCGACCCCTTTTATCTTGGGTCACACGGCAGGTCTGGTCGCACAGCACTGGCAAGGTTAGGTTTTTGAAAGAATTACAACAGCTCCCCTGGCCTAGAACTGGTCCGGGTCCAAGGGGAGTCTGAGGAAAGGCACGGGCTCGTGGTCTTTTGACCCAACCATCGTCCCCTCTCGGGACTACCATTACTAGGTTAGGGTTAGGGTTAGGGTTAGGGTTAGGGTTAGGGTTAGGGTTAGGGTTAGGGTTAGGGTTAGGGTTAGGGTTAGGGTTAGGGTTAGGGTTAGGGTTAGGGTTAGGGTTAGGGTTAGGGTTAGGGTTAGGGTTAGGGTTAGGGTTAGGGTTAGGGTTAGGGTTAGGGTTAGGGTTAGGGTTAGGGTTAGGGTTAGGTTAGGGTTAGGGTTAGGGTTAGGGTTAGGTTAGGGTTAGGGTTAGGGTTAGGGTTAGGGTTAGGGTTAGGGTTAGGTAATAGGCACTTTTGCGAAGTTGAGCCCCCCTGAGTTGAGCCCCCCCCAGTAACTCCGCCCCCTTTGGTCTTACAGGGCGGAGACTTCGCCTGTATACTAATTAGGCCACGCCCTGTCGATTGGGAGTGGTCCCATCCCTCTAGCTCCTCCCCTTTTTGAGTTATGGAGTTGAGCCCCCAGTTGAGCCCCCCCCTCTAACTCCGCCCCCTTTGGTCTTACAGGGCGGAGACTTCGCCTGTATACTAATTCGACCACGCCCAGACGATTGGGAGTGGTCCCATCCCTCTATCTCCTCCCCTTTTTGAGTTATGGAGTTGAGCCCCCAGTTGAGCCCCCCCTCTAACTCCGCCCCCTTTGGTCTTACAGGGCGGAGACTTCGCCTGTATACTAATTCGGCCACGCCCAGTCGATTGGGAGTGGTCCCATCCCTCTATCTCCTCCCATTTTTGAGTTATGGAGTTGAGCCCCCAGTTGAGCCCCCCCTCTAACTCCGCCCCCTTTGGTCTTACAGGGCGGAGACTTCGCCTGTATACTAATTCGGCCACGCCCAGTCGATTGGGAGTGGTCCCATCCCTCTATCTCCTCCCATTTTTGAGTTATGGAGTTGAGCCCCCCCCCTAACTCCGCCCTCTTTGGTCCTGTGGGGCGGATACTTCGCCTGTATACTAATTTGGCCACGCCCAGTCGATTGGGAGTGGTCCTGTACCTGTAGCGCCACCAGGTGCTGAGATATGGTATTGCACCCCCTCTATTATTGCACCTATAGAGGTCAAGTTGGGTGGGACTTAGGTGGGTGAAACTTGTGTTTGAATTGGGTGGGACTTGTGTTTGACTTGGGTGGGACTTAGGTGGGTGAGACTTGTGTTTGACTTGGTTGGGACTTGTGTTTGACTTGGGTGGGACTTAGGTGGGTTGGACTTGTGTTTGACTTGGGTGGGACTTAGGTGGGTGAGACTTGTGTTTGAATTGGGTGGGACTTGTGTTTGACTTGGGTGGGTTGGACTTAGGTGGGTGAGACTTGTGTTTGAATTGGGTGGGACTTGTGTTTGACTTGGGTGGGACTTAGGTGGGTTGGACTTGTGTTTGACTTGGGTGGGACTTAGGTGGGTGGGACTTGTGTTTGACTTGGTTGGGACTTGTGTTTGACTTGGGTGGGTTGGACTTAGGTGGGTGAGACTTGTGTTTGAATTGGGTGGGACTTGTGTTTGATTTGGGTGGGACTTAGGTGGGTGGGACTTGTGTTTGACTTGGTTGGGACTTGTGTTTGACTTGGGTGGGTTGGGACTTAGGTGGGTGAGACTTGTGTTTGAATTGGGTGGGACTTAGGTGGGTGGGACTTGTGTTTGACTTGGTTGGGACTTGTGTTTGACTTGGTTGGGACTTGTGTTTGACTTGGTTGGGACTTGTGTTTGACTAGGGTTAGGGTTAGGGTTAGGGGAATGAAAAATCCAAGATCAGGGTTAGGGTTAGGGTTAGGTTTTTTGAGAAGGCAACGCCTCCCCCCAGACCACCCTTTCGGGCCGTCCAGTTTGGTTTAGGGAGGACGCCGGAAGGCACTGGCCGGCGCATGTTTTTGTTGAGGCTGCTCCACTCTTGCCGCTGGTTATGCCTCCCCCCTCTTTTTCTTTTCAATCACAGTCCTCCTGTTATCTTGTTTTCCCTTCTTTCCACGTCTCCAACCGTCCTATGTTGTCCTCACCCCTACCATTTTACTTGTTTCAAGTCCACGGTAATCCCATTACACCTCTTTATGAAGGTCGTTTTTTTAGGTTTGTGTATATTCAAGTATTTTTATCCTACTCCCCTGTTTGCTAAATACTAAGATAGCTCCAATCTTTTGGGATTATATCTCCCTTACCTGATAAGTAAATTTAGATATGTCCTGATCCTATGTCTCAGAGTTTCGTCCTATCTCCTATTGAGGGTAACCAAGCCCATTTTTCCACAATTACTCCCTCCAGTTGTTTCTAGTGATTATTTTTATAAGCACCCCCCCCAAAACAGCCTGAGTTCCCTAGAAATCCATGTACCTCTATAAAAAGAACACATCCTCAGTGATGTACCTCAGGATCATTGGGTGTTTCGGCCCTTTAAACACCATACACCCTCCTCCGAGGCGGCCCGCCCAAGGGAGATCAGCCCCCGGCGTGTGTTCCTCCCCATTTAGCTATTCCCCACCCACCTACCCTGCCCTCCCTTTCCCCCATCCTCCTTTATCAAAACTACAAGTTCCCCTCCACCTCCCTCCAACCACCTCAACCCATCTATAAAAATCCCCTAATGCTACTCATCGATGGAAGACTGGATACCAATTAAGGCCCTTTAATCCAAGGCCACCTTCCCTGCGTGCTGTCCAAGTGGACCCAGAGAGGCTGGATACCTACCCACCCTCCCAAGTAACCCCTTCGTTAACACCGCAAGGTATCCAGGGCTACCCGAGAAAGGCCTGTGACCCGGGGCTCTCATTGGCGGGTACCTAAGCACCAAGCTTCTACCAATGGGTTAGGGTTAGGGTTAGGGTTAGGGTTAGGGTTAGGGTTAGGGTTAGGGTTAGGGTTAGGGTTAGGGTTAGGGTTAGGGTTAGGGTTAGGGTTAGGGTTAGGGTTAGGGTTAGGTAATAGGCACTTTTGCGAAGTTGAGCCCCCCTGAGTTGAGCCCCCCCCAGTAACTCCGCCCCCTTTGGTCTTACAGGGCGGAGACTTCGCCTGTATACTAATTAGGCCACGCCCTGTCGATTGGGAGTGGTCCCATCCCTCTAGCTCCTCCCCTTTTTGAGTTATGGAGTTGAGCCCCCAGTTGAGCCCCCCCCTCTAACTCCGCCCCCTTTGGTCTTACAGGGCGGAGACTTCGCCTGTATACTAATTCGACCACGCCCAGACGATTGGGAGTGGTCCCATCCCTCTATCTCCTCCCCTTTTTGAGTTATGGAGTTGAGCCCCCAGTTGAGCCCCCCCTCTAACTCCGCCCCCTTTGGTCTTACAGGGCGGAGACTTCGCCTGTATACTAATTCGGCCACGCCCAGTCGATTGGGAGTGGTCCCATCCCTCTATCTCCTCCCATTTTTGAGTTATGGAGTTGAGCCCCCAGTTGAGCCCCCCCTCTAACTCCGCCCCCTTTGGTCTTACAGGGCGGAGACTTCGCCTGTATACTAATTCGGCCACGCCCAGTCGATTGGGAGTGGTCCCATCCCTCTATCTCCTCCCATTTTTGAGTTATGGAGTTGAGCCCCCCCCCTAACTCCGCCCTCTTTGGTCCTGTGGGGCGGATACTTCGCCTGTATACTAATTTGGCCACGCCCAGTCGATTGGGAGTGGTCCTGTACCTGTAGCGCCACCAGGTGCTGAGATATGGTATTGCACCCCCTCTATTATTGCACCTATAGAGGTCAAGTTGGGTGGGACTTAGGTGGGTGAAACTTGTGTTTGAATTGGGTGGGACTTGTGTTTGACTTGGGTGGGACTTAGGTGGGTGAGACTTGTGTTTGACTTGGTTGGGACTTGTGTTTGACTTGGGTGGGACTTAGGTGGGTTGGACTTGTGTTTGACTTGGGTGGGACTTAGGTGGGTGAGACTTGTGTTTGAATTGGGTGGGACTTGTGTTTGACTTGGGTGGGTTGGACTTAGGTGGGTGAGACTTGTGTTTGAATTGGGTGGGACTTGTGTTTGACTTGGGTGGGACTTAGGTGGGTTGGACTTGTGTTTGACTTGGGTGGGACTTAGGTGGGTGGGACTTGTGTTTGACTTGGTTGGGACTTGTGTTTGACTTGGGTGGGTTGGACTTAGGTGGGTGAGACTTGTGTTTGAATTGGGTGGGACTTGTGTTTGATTTGGGTGGGACTTAGGTGGGTGGGACTTGTGTTTGACTTGGTTGGGACTTGTGTTTGACTTGGGTGGGTTGGGACTTAGGTGGGTGAGACTTGTGTTTGAATTGGGTGGGACTTAGGTGGGTGGGACTTGTGTTTGACTTGGTTGGGACTTGTGTTTGACTTGGTTGGGACTTGTGTTTGACTTGGTTGGGACTTGTGTTTGACTAGGGTTAGGGTTAGGGTTAGGGGAATGAAAAATCCAAGATCAGGGTTAGGGTTAGGGTTAGGTTTTTTGAGAAGGCAACGCCTCCCCCCAGACCACCCTTTCGGGCCGTCCAGTTTGGTTTAGGGAGGACGCCGGAAGGCACTGGCCGGCGCATGTTTTTGTTGAGGCTGCTCCACTCTTGCCGCTGGTTATGCCTCCCCCCTCTTTTTCTTTTCAATCACAGTCCTCCTGTTATCTTGTTTTCCCTTCTTTCCACGTCTCCAACCGTCCTATGTTGTCCTCACCCCTACCATTTTACTTGTTTCAAGTCCACGGTAATCCCATTACACCTCTTTATGAAGGTCGTTTTTTTAGGTTTGTGTATATTCAAGTATTTTTATCCTACTCCCCTGTTTGCTAAATACTAAGATAGCTCCAATCTTTTGGGATTATATCTCCCTTACCTGATAAGTAAATTTAGATATGTCCTGATCCTATGTCTCAGAGTTTCGTCCTATCTCCTATTGAGGGTAACCAAGCCCATTTTTCCACAATTACTCCCTCCAGTTGTTTCTAGTGATTATTTTTATAAGCACCCCCCCCAAAACAGCCTGAGTTCCCTAGAAATCCATGTACCTCTATAAAAAGAACACATCCTCAGTGATGTACCTCAGGATCATTGGGTGTTTCGGCCCTTTAAACACCATACACCCTCCTCCGAGGCGGCCCGCCCAAGGGAGATCAGCCCCCGGCGTGTGTTCCTCCCCATTTAGCTATTCCCCACCCACCTACCCTGCCCTCCCTTTCCCCCATCCTCCTTTATCAAAACTACAAGTTCCCCTCCACCTCCCTCCAACCACCTCAACCCATCTATAAAAATCCCCTAATGCTACTCATCGATGGAAGACTGGATACCAATTAAGGCCCTTTAATCCAAGGCCACCTTCCCTGCGTGCTGTCCAAGTGGACCCAGAGAGGCTGGATACCTACCCACCCTCCCAAGTAACCCCTTCGTTAACACCGCAAGGTATCCAGGGCTACCCGAGAAAGGCCTGTGACCCGGGGCTCTCATTGGCGGGTACCTAAGCACCAAGCTTCTACCAATGGGTTAGGGTTAGGGTTAGGGTTAGGGTTAGGGTTAGGGTTAGGGTTAGGGTTAGGGTTAGGGTTAGGGTTAGGGTTAGGGTTAGGGTTAGGGTTAGGGTTAGGGTTAGGGTTAGGGTTAGGGTTAGGGTGGGTTAGGGTTAGGGTTAGGGTTAGGGTTAGGGTGAGGGTTAGGGTTAGGGTTAGGGTTAGGGTTAGGGTTAGGGTTAGGGTTAGGGTTAGGGTTAGGGTTAGGGTTAGGGTTAGGGTTAGGGTTAGGGTTAGTTAGGGTTAGGGTTAGGGTTAGGGTTAGGGTTAGGGTTAGGGTTAGGGTTAGGGTTAGGGTTAGGGTTAGGGTTAGGGTTAGGGTTAGGTTAGGGTTAGGGTTAGGGTTAGGGTTAGGGTTAGGGTTAGGGTTAGGGTTAGGGTTAGGGTTAGGGTTAGGGTTAGGGTTAGGTAATAGGCACTTTTGCGAAGTTGAGCCCCCCTGAGTTGAGCCCCCCCCAGTAACTCCGCCCCCTTTGGTCTTACAGGGCGGAGACTTCGCCTGTATACTAATTAGGCCACGCCCTGTCGATTGGGAGTGGTCCCATCCCTCTAGCTCCTCCCCTTTTTGAGTTATGGAGTTGAGCCCCCAGTTGAGCCCCCCCCTCTAACTCCGCCCCCTTTGGTCTTACAGGGCGGAGACTTCGCCTGTATACTAATTCGACCACGCCCAGACGATTGGGAGTGGTCCCATCCCTCTATCTCCTCCCCTTTTTGAGTTATGGAGTTGAGCCCCCAGTTGAGCCCCCCCTCTAACTCCGCCCCCTTTGGTCTTACAGGGCGGAGACTTCGCCTGTATACTAATTCGGCCACGCCCAGTCGATTGGGAGTGGTCCCATCCCTCTATCTCCTCCCATTTTTGAGTTATGGAGTTGAGCCCCCAGTTGAGCCCCCCCTCTAACTCCGCCCCCTTTGGTCTTACAGGGCGGAGACTTCGCCTGTATACTAATTCGGCCACGCCCAGTCGATTGGGAGTGGTCCCATCCCTCTATCTCCTCCCATTTTTGAGTTATGGAGTTGAGCCCCCCCCCTAACTCCGCCCTCTTTGGTCCTGTGGGGCGGATACTTCGCCTGTATACTAATTTGGCCACGCCCAGTCGATTGGGAGTGGTCCTGTACCTGTAGCGCCACCAGGTGCTGAGATATGGTATTGCACCCCCTCTATTATTGCACCTATAGAGGTCAAGTTGGGTGGGACTTAGGTGGGTGAAACTTGTGTTTGAATTGGGTGGGACTTGTGTTTGACTTGGGTGGGACTTAGGTGGGTGAGACTTGTGTTTGACTTGGTTGGGACTTGTGTTTGACTTGGGTGGGACTTAGGTGGGTTGGACTTGTGTTTGACTTGGGTGGGACTTAGGTGGGTGAGACTTGTGTTTGAATTGGGTGGGACTTGTGTTTGACTTGGGTGGGTTGGACTTAGGTGGGTGAGACTTGTGTTTGAATTGGGTGGGACTTGTGTTTGACTTGGGTGGGACTTAGGTGGGTTGGACTTGTGTTTGACTTGGGTGGGACTTAGGTGGGTGGGACTTGTGTTTGACTTGGTTGGGACTTGTGTTTGACTTGGGTGGGTTGGACTTAGGTGGGTGAGACTTGTGTTTGAATTGGGTGGGACTTGTGTTTGATTTGGGTGGGACTTAGGTGGGTGGGACTTGTGTTTGACTTGGTTGGGACTTGTGTTTGACTTGGGTGGGTTGGGACTTAGGTGGGTGAGACTTGTGTTTGAATTGGGTGGGACTTAGGTGGGTGGGACTTGTGTTTGACTTGGTTGGGACTTGTGTTTGACTTGGTTGGGACTTGTGTTTGACTTGGTTGGGACTTGTGTTTGACTAGGGTTAGGGTTAGGGTTAGGGGAATGAAAAATCCAAGATCAGGGTTAGGGTTAGGGTTAGGTTTTTTGAGAAGGCAACGCCTCCCCCCAGACCACCCTTTCGGGCCGTCCAGTTTGGTTTAGGGAGGACGCCGGAAGGCACTGGCCGGCGCATGTTTTTGTTGAGGCTGCTCCACTCTTGCCGCTGGTTATGCCTCCCCCCTCTTTTTCTTTTCAATCACAGTCCTCCTGTTATCTTGTTTTCCCTTCTTTCCACGTCTCCAACCGTCCTATGTTGTCCTCACCCCTACCATTTTACTTGTTTCAAGTCCACGGTAATCCCATTACACCTCTTTATGAAGGTCGTTTTTTTAGGTTTGTGTATATTCAAGTATTTTTATCCTACTCCCCTGTTTGCTAAATACTAAGATAGCTCCAATCTTTTGGGATTATATCTCCCTTACCTGATAAGTAAATTTAGATATGTCCTGATCCTATGTCTCAGAGTTTCGTCCTATCTCCTATTGAGGGTAACCAAGCCCATTTTTCCACAATTACTCCCTCCAGTTGTTTCTAGTGATTATTTTTATAAGCACCCCCCCCAAAACAGCCTGAGTTCCCTAGAAATCCATGTACCTCTATAAAAAGAACACATCCTCAGTGATGTACCTCAGGATCATTGGGTGTTTCGGCCCTTTAAACACCATACACCCTCCTCCGAGGCGGCCCGCCCAAGGGAGATCAGCCCCCGGCGTGTGTTCCTCCCCATTTAGCTATTCCCCACCCACCTACCCTGCCCTCCCTTTCCCCCATCCTCCTTTATCAAAACTACAAGTTCCCCTCCACCTCCCTCCAACCACCTCAACCCATCTATAAAAATCCCCTAATGCTACTCATCGATGGAAGACTGGATACCAATTAAGGCCCTTTAATCCAAGGCCACCTTCCCTGCGTGCTGTCCAAGTGGACCCAGAGAGGCTGGATACCTACCCACCCTCCCAAGTAACCCCTTCGTTAACACCGCAAGGTATCCAGGGCTACCCGAGAAAGGCCTGTGACCCGGGGCTCTCATTGGCGGGTACCTAAGCACCAAGCTTCTACCAATGGGTTAGGGTTAGGGTTAGGGTTAGGGTTAGGGTTAGGGTTAGGGTTAGGGTTAGGGTTAGGGTTAGGGTTAGGGTTAGGGTTAGGGTTAGGGTTAGGGTTAGGGTTAGGGTTAGGGTTAGGGTTAGGGTTAGGGTTAGGGTTAGGTTAGGGTTAGGGTTAGGGTTAGGGTTAGGGTTAGGGTTAGGGTTAGGGTTAGGGTTAGGGTTAGGGTTAGGGTTAGGGTTAGGGTTAGGGTTAGGGTTAGGGTTAGGGTTAGGGTTAGGGTTAGGGTTAGGGTTAGGGTTAGGGTTAGGGTTAGGGTTAGGGTTAGGGTTAGGGTTAGGGTTAGGGTTAGGGTTAGGGTTAGGGTTAGGGTTAGGGTTAGGGTTAGGGTTAGGGTTAGGGTTAGGGTTAGGGTTAGGGTTAGGGTTAGGGTTAGGGTTAGGGTTAGGGTTAGGGTTAGGGTTAGGGTTAGGGTTAGGGTTAGGGTTAGGGTTAGGGTTAGGGTTAGGGTTAGGGTTAGGGTTAGGGTTAGGGTTAGGGTTAGGGTTAGGGTTAGGGTTAGGGTTAGGGTTAGGGTTAGGGTTAGGGTTAGGGTTAGGGTTAGGGTTAGGGTTAGGGTTAGGGTTAGGGTTAGGGTTAGGGTTAGGGTTAGGGTTAGGGTTAGGGTTAGGGTTAGGGTTAGGGTTAGGGTTAGGGTTAGGGTTAGGGTTAGGGTTAGGGTTAGGGTTAGGGTTAGGGTTAGGGTTAGGGTTAGGGTTAGGGTTAGGGTTAGGGTTAGGGTTAGGGTTAGGGTTAGGGTTAGGGTTAGGGTTAGGGTTAGGGTTAGGGTTAGGGTTAGGGTTAGGGTTAGGGTTAGGGTTAGGGTTAGGGTTAGGGTTAGGGTTAGGGTTAGGGTTAGGGTTAGGGTTAGGGTTAGGGTTAGGGTTAGGGTTAGGGTTAGGGTTAGGGTTAGGGTTAGGGTTAGGGTTAGGGTTAGGGTTAGGGTTAGGGTTAGGGTTAGGGTTAGGGTTAGGGTTAGGGTTAGGGTTAGGGTTAGGGTTAGGGTTAGGGTTAGGGTTAGGGTTAGGGTTAGGGTTAGGGTTAGGGTTAGGGTTAGGGTTAGGGTTAGGGTTAGGGTTAGGGTTAGGGTTAGGGTTAGGGTTAGGGTTAGGGTTAGGGTTAGGGTTAGGGTTAGGGTTAGGGTTAGGGTTAGGGTTAGGGTTAGGGTTAGGGTTAGGGTTAGGGTTAGGGTTAGGGTTAGGGTTAGGGTTAGGGTTAGGGTTAGGGTTAGGGTTAGGGTTAGGGTTAGGGTTAGGGTTAGGGTTAGGGTTAGGGTTAGGGTTAGGGTTAGGGTTAGGGTTAGGGTTAGGGTTAGGGTTAGGGTTAGGGTTAGGGTTAGGGTTAGGGTTAGGGTTAGGGTTAGGGTTAGGGTTAGGGTTAGGGTTAGGGTTAGGGTTAGGGTTAGGGTTAGGGTTAGGGTTAGGGTTAGGGTTAGGGTTAGGGTTAGGGTTAGGGTTAGGGTTAGGGTTAGGGTTAGGGTTAGGGTTAGGGTTAGGGTTAGGGTTAGGGTTAGGGTTAGGGTTAGGGTTAGGGTTAGGGTTAGGGTTAGGGTTAGGGTTAGGGTTAGGGTTAGGGTTAGGGTTAGGGTTAGGGTTAGGGTTAGGGTTAGGGTTAGGGTTAGGGTTAGGGTTAGGGTTAGGGTTAGGGTTAGGGTTAGGGTTAGGGTTAGGGTTAGGGTTAGGGTTAGGGTTAGGGTTAGGGTTAGGGTTAGGGTTAGGGTTAGGGTTAGGGTTAGGGTTAGGGTTAGGGTTAGGGTTAGGGTTAGGGTTAGGGTTAGGGTTAGGGTTAGGGTTAGGGTTAGGGTTAGGGTTAGGGTTAGGGTTAGGGTTAGGGTTAGGGTTAGGGTTAGGGTTAGGGTTAGGGTTAGGGTTAGGGTTAGGGTTAGGGTTAGGGTTAGGGTTAGGGTTAGGGTTAGGGTTAGGGTTAGGGTTAGGGTTAGGGTTAGGGTTAGGGTTAGGGTTAGGGTTAGGGTTAGGGTTAGGGTTAGGGTTAGGGTTAGGGTTAGGGTTAGGGTTAGGGTTAGGGTTAGGGTTAGGGTTAGGGTTAGGGTTAGGGTTAGGGTTAGGGTTAGGGTTAGGGTTAGGGTTAGGGTTAGGGTTAGGGTTAGGGTTAGGGTTAGGGTTAGGGTTAGGGTTAGGGTTAGGGTTAGGGTTAGGGTTAGGGTTAGGGTTAGGGTTAGGGTTAGGGTTAGGGTTAGGGTTAGGGTTAGGGTTAGGGTTAGGGTTAGGGTTAGGGTTAGGGTTAGGGTTAGGGTTAGGGTTAGGGTTAGGGTTAGGGTTAGGGTTAGGGTTAGGGTTAGGGTTAGGGTTAGGGTTAGGGTTAGGGTTAGGGTTAGGGTTAGGGTTAGGGTTAGGGTTAGGGTTAGGGTTAGGGTTAGGGTTAGGGTTAGGGTTAGGGTTAGGGTTAGGGTTAGGGTTAGGGTTAGGGTTAGGGTTAGGGTTAGGGTTAGGGTTAGGGTTAGGGTTAGGGTTAGGGTTAGGGTTAGGGTTAGGGTTAGGGTTAGGGTTAGGGTTAGGGTTAGGGTTAGGGTTAGGGTTAGGGTTAGGGTTAGGGTTAGGGTTAGGGTTAGGGTTAGGGTTAGGGTTAGGGTTAGGGTTAGGGTTAGGGTTAGGGTTAGGGTTAGGGTTAGGGTTAGGGTTAGGGTTAGGGTTAGGGTTAGGGTTAGGGTTAGGGTTAGGGTTAGGGTTAGGGTTAGGGTTAGGGTTAGGGTTAGGGTTAGGGTTAGGGTTAGGGTTAGGGTTAGGGTTAGGGTTAGGGTTAGGGTTAGGGTTAGGGTTAGGGTTAGGGTTAGGGTTAGGGTTAGGGTTAGGGTTAGGGTTAGGGTTAGGGTTAGGGTTAGGGTTAGGGTTAGGGTTAGGGTTAGGGTTAGGGTTAGGGTTAGGGTTAGGGTTAGGGTTAGGGTTAGGGTTAGGGTTAGGGTTAGGGTTAGGGTTAGGGTTAGGGTTAGGGTTAGGGTTAGGGTTAGGGTTAGGGTTAGGGTTAGGGTTAGGGTTAGGGTTAGGGTTAGGGTTAGGGTTAGGGTTAGGGTTAGGGTTAGGGTTAGGGTTAGGGTTAGGGTTAGGGTTAGGGTTAGGGTTAGGGTTAGGGTTAGGGTTAGGGTTAGGGTTAGGGTTAGGGTTAGGGTTAGGGTTAGGGTTAGGGTTAGGGTTAGGGTTAGGGTTAGGGTTAGGGTTAGGGTTAGGGTTAGGGTTAGGGTTAGGGTTAGGGTTAGGGTTAGGGTTAGGGTTAGGGTTAGGGTTAGGGTTAGGGTTAGGGTTAGGGTTAGGGTTAGGGTTAGGGTTAGGGTTAGGGTTAGGGTTAGGGTTAGGGTTAGGGTTAGGGTTAGGGTTAGGGTTAGGGTTAGGGTTAGGGTTAGGGTTAGGGTTAGGGTTAGGGTTAGGGTTAGGGTTAGGGTTAGGGTTAGGGTTAGGGTTAGGGTTAGGGTTAGGGTTAGGGTTAGGGTTAGGGTTAGGGTTAGGGTTAGGGTTAGGGTTAGGGTTAGGGTTAGGGTTAGGGTTAGGGTTAGGGTTAGGGTTAGGGTTAGGGTTAGGGTTAGGGTTAGGGTTAGGGTTAGGGTTAGGGTTAGGGTTAGGGTTAGGGTTAGGGTTAGGGTTAGGGTTAGGGTTAGGGTTAGGGTTAGGGTTAGGGTTAGGGTTAGGGTTAGGGTTAGGGTTAGGGTTAGGGTTAGGGTTAGGGTTAGGGTTAGGGTTAGGGTTAGGGTTAGGGTTAGGGTTAGGGTTAGGGTTAGGGTTAGGGTTAGGGTTAGGGTTAGGGTTAGGGTTAGGGTTAGGGTTAGGGTTAGGGTTAGGGTTAGGGTTAGGGTTAGGGTTAGGGTTAGGGTTAGGGTTAGGGTTAGGGTTAGGGTTAGGGTTAGGGTTAGGGTTAGGGTTAGGGTTAGGGTTAGGGTTAGGGTTAGGGTTAGGGTTAGGGTTAGGGTTAGGGTTAGGGTTAGGGTTAGGGTTAGGGTTAGGGTTAGGGTTAGGGTTAGGGTTAGGGTTAGGGTTAGGGTTAGGGTTAGGGTTAGGGTTAGGGTTAGGGTTAGGGTTAGGGTTAGGGTTAGGGTTAGGGTTAGGGTTAGGGTTAGGGTTAGGGTTAGGGTTAGGGTTAGGGTTAGGGTTAGGGTTAGGGTTAGGGTTAGGGTTAGGGTTAGGGTTAGGGTTAGGGTTAGGGTTAGGGTTAGGGTTAGGGTTAGGGTTAGGGTTAGGGTTAGGGTTAGGGTTAGGGTTAGGGTTAGGGTTAGGGTTAGGGTTAGGGTTAGGGTTAGGGTTAGGGTTAGGGTTAGGGTTAGGGTTAGGGTTAGGGTTAGGGTTAGGGTTAGGGTTAGGGTTAGGGTTAGGGTTAGGGTTAGGGTTAGGGTTAGGGTTAGGGTTAGGGTTAGGGTTAGGGTTAGGGTTAGGGTTAGGGTTAGGGTTAGGGTTAGGGTTAGGGTTAGGGTTAGGGTTAGGGTTAGGGTTAGGGTTAGGGTTAGGGTTAGGGTTAGGGTTAGGGTTAGGGTTAGGGTTAGGGTTAGGGTTAGGGTTAGGGTTAGGGTTAGGGTTAGGGTTAGGGTTAGGGTTAGGGTTAGGGTTAGGGTTAGGGTTAGGGTTAGGGTTAGGGTTAGGGTTAGGGTTAGGGTTAGGGTTAGGGTTAGGGTTAGGGTTAGGGTTAGGGTTAGGGTTAGGGTTAGGGTTAGGGTTAGGGTTAGGGTTAGGGTTAGGGTTAGGGTTAGGGTTAGGGTTAGGGTTAGGGTTAGGGTTAGGGTTAGGGTTAGGGTTAGGGTTAGGGTTAGGGTTAGGGTTAGGGTTAGGGTTAGGGTTAGGGTTAGGGTTAGGGTTAGGGTTAGGGTTAGGGTTAGGGTTAGGGTTAGGGTTAGGGTTAGGGTTAGGGTTAGGGTTAGGGTTAGGGTTAGGGTTAGGGTTAGGGTTAGGGTTAGGGTTAGGGTTAGGGTTAGGGTTAGGGTTAGGGTTAGGGTTAGGGTTAGGGTTAGGGTTAGGGTTAGGGTTAGGGTTAGGGTTAGGGTTAGGGTTAGGGTTAGGGTTAGGGTTAGGGTTAGGGTTAGGGTTAGGGTTAGGGTTAGGGTTAGGGTTAGGGTTAGGGTTAGGGTTAGGGTTAGGGTTAGGGTTAGGGTTAGGGTTAGGGTTAGGGTTAGGGTTAGGGTTAGGGTTAGGGTTAGGGTTAGGGTTAGGGTTAGGGTTAGGGTTAGGGTTAGGGTTAGGGTTAGGGTTAGGGTTAGGGTTAGGGTTAGGGTTAGGGTTAGGGTTAGGGTTAGGGTTAGGGTTAGGGTTAGGGTTAGGGTTAGGGTTAGGGTTAGGGTTAGGGTTAGGGTTAGGGTTAGGGTTAGGGTTAGGGTTAGGGTTAGGGTTAGGGTTAGGGTTAGGGTTAGGGTTAGGGTTAGGGTTAGGGTTAGGGTTAGGGTTAGGGTTAGGGTTAGGGTTAGGGTTAGGGTTAGGGTTAGGGTTAGGGTTAGGGTTAGGGTTAGGGTTAGGGTTAGGGTTAGGGTTAGGGTTAGGGTTAGGGTTAGGGTTAGGGTTAGGGTTAGGGTTAGGGTTAGGGTTAGGGTTAGGGTTAGGGTTAGGGTTAGGGTTAGGGTTAGGGTTAGGGTTAGGGTTAGGGTTAGGGTTAGGGTTAGGGTTAGGGTTAGGGTTAGGGTTAGGGTTAGGGTTAGGGTTAGGGTTAGGGTTAGGGTTAGGGTTAGGGTTAGGGTTAGGGTTAGGGTTAGGGTTAGGGTTAGGGTTAGGGTTAGGGTTAGGGTTAGGGTTAGGGTTAGGGTTAGGGTTAGGGTTAGGGTTAGGGTTAGGGTTAGGGTTAGGGTTAGGGTTAGGGTTAGGGTTAGGGTTAGGGTTAGGGTTAGGGTTAGGGTTAGGGTTAGGGTTAGGGTTAGGGTTAGGGTTAGGGTTAGGGTTAGGGTTAGGGTTAGGGTTAGGGTTAGGGTTAGGGTTAGGGTTAGGGTTAGGGTTAGGGTTAGGGTTAGGGTTAGGGTTAGGGTTAGGGTTAGGGTTAGGGTTAGGGTTAGGGTTAGGGTTAGGGTTAGGGTTAGGGTTAGGGTTAGGGTTAGGGTTAGGGTTAGGGTTAGGGTTAGGGTTAGGGTTAGGGTTAGGGTTAGGGTTAGGGTTAGGGTTAGGGTTAGGGTTAGGGTTAGGGTTAGGGTTAGGGTTAGGGTTAGGGTTAGGGTTAGGGTTAGGGTTAGGGTTAGGGTTAGGGTTAGGGTTAGGGTTAGGGTTAGGGTTAGGGTTAGGGTTAGGGTTAGGGTTAGGGTTAGGGTTAGGGTTAGGGTTAGGGTTAGGGTTAGGGTTAGGGTTAGGGTTAGGGTTAGGGTTAGGGTTAGGGTTAGGGTTAGGGTTAGGGTTAGGGTTAGGGTTAGGGTTAGGGTTAGGGTTAGGGTTAGGGTTAGGGTTAGGGTTAGGGTTAGGGTTAGGGTTAGGGTTAGGGTTAGGGTTAGGGTTAGGGTTAGGGTTAGGGTTAGGGTTAGGGTTAGGGTTAGGGTTAGGGTTAGGGTTAGGGTTAGGGTTAGGGTTAGGGTTAGGGTTAGGGTTAGGGTTAGGGTTAGGGTTAGGGTTAGGGTTAGGGTTAGGGTTAGGGTTAGGGTTAGGGTTAGGGTTAGGGTTAGGGTTAGGGTTAGGGTTAGGGTTAGGGTTAGGGTTAGGGTTAGGGTTAGGGTTAGGGTTAGGGTTAGGGTTAGGGTTAGGGTTAGGGTTAGGGTTAGGGTTAGGGTTAGGGTTAGGGTTAGGGTTAGGGTTAGGGTTAGGGTTAGGGTTAGGGTTAGGGTTAGGGTTAGGGTTAGGGTTAGGGTTAGGGTTAGGGTTAGGGTTAGGGTTAGGGTTAGGGTTAGGGTTAGGGTTAGGGTTAGGGTTAGGGTTAGGGTTAGGGTTAGGGTTAGGGTTAGGGTTAGGGTTAGGGTTAGGGTTAGGGTTAGGGTTAGGGTTAGGGTTAGGGTTAGGGTTAGGGTTAGGGTTAGGGTTAGGGTTAGGGTTAGGGTTAGGGTTAGGGTTAGGGTTAGGGTTAGGGTTAGGGTTAGGGTTAGGGTTAGGGTTAGGGTTAGGGTTAGGGTTAGGGTTAGGGTTAGGGTTAGGGTTAGGGTTAGGGTTAGGGTTAGGGTTAGGGTTAGGGTTAGGGTTAGGGTTAGGGTTAGGGTTAGGGTTAGGGTTAGGGTTAGGGTTAGGGTTAGGGTTAGGGTTAGGGTTAGGGTTAGGGTTAGGGTTAGGGTTAGGGTTAGGGTTAGGGTTAGGGTTAGGGTTAGGGTTAGGGTTAGGGTTAGGGTTAGGGTTAGGGTTAGGGTTAGGGTTAGGGTTAGGGTTAGGGTTAGGGTTAGGGTTAGGGTTAGGGTTAGGGTTAGGGTTAGGGTTAGGGTTAGGGTTAGGGTTAGGGTTAGGGTTAGGGTTAGGGTTAGGGTTAGGGTTAGGGTTAGGGTTAGGGTTAGGGTTAGGGTTAGGGTTAGGGTTAGGGTTAGGGTTAGGGTTAGGGTTAGGGTTAGGGTTAGGGTTAGGGTTAGGGTTAGGGTTAGGGTTAGGGTTAGGGTTAGGGTTAGGGTTAGGGTTAGGGTTAGGGTTAGGGTTAGGGTTAGGGTTAGGGTTAGGGTTAGGGTTAGGGTTAGGGTTAGGGTTAGGGTTAGGGTTAGGGTTAGGGTTAGGGTTAGGGTTAGGGTTAGGGTTAGGGTTAGGGTTAGGGTTAGGGTTAGGGTTAGGGTTAGGGTTAGGGTTAGGGTTAGGGTTAGGGTTAGGGTTAGGGTTAGGGTTAGGGTTAGGGTTAGGGTTAGGGTTAGGGTTAGGGTTAGGGTTAGGGTTAGGGTTAGGGTTAGGGTTAGGGTTAGGGTTAGGGTTAGGGTTAGGGTTAGGGTTAGGGTTAGGGTTAGGGTTAGGGTTAGGGTTAGGGTTAGGGTTAGGGTTAGGGTTAGGGTTAGGGTTAGGGTTAGGGTTAGGGTTAGGGTTAGGGTTAGGGTTAGGGTTAGGGTTAGGGTTAGGGTTAGGGTTAGGGTTAGGGTTAGGGTTAGGGTTAGGGTTAGGGTTAGGGTTAGGGTTAGGGTTAGGGTTAGGGTTAGGGTTAGGGTTAG